>JAOXNJ010157258.1:0-10824 GCA_028566655.1 Metis holothuriae
AAGTGAGTTTTGTCAGGATAATTCTTTTAAAAAGAAGTTTAAGAAGTTCTTTTATATTTCTCCATTTATTAAAAGTGATTTAGACTTAGAATTTTATTTTGCTCAAAAAGAAGATAGAGTTCATGCTCTAGTAAAGAGTATTGATGACGACAATACTGTTCACCTACAAGCCTCTTTGGATGGGCGATGTCAGCAATTAAGCAACAAAAGAGTTTTATTTCTTTTTTTTAAATATTTTTTTAATACACAAAAAATCATTTTTTTTATTCACTTTCATGCATTAATTTTATGGCTTAAAAAAGTTCCATTTTTTAAAAAGAGCGATCAATCAGAGTTTCAAAAAGGGTATATTCAGTGGAAAAAATAAATTCAAACTTAAGTAAAAAAGTAATCATTTCTTTGTTTAATAAAATTCAAACTGGATACATAGAGCTAGAGGATGAATTATCTTGTAAGCATTTCTTTGGAAACAAAGAACAAGCTAGCAAAGAAAATTCTGTCTCTATGAAAATACATAATGAACTCTTTTATAAAAAATGCCTAATTTATGGAACGGTAGGGGTTGGGGAAGCTTATACTGAAGGGTTATGGGATTGTGATGCGCTGGAGAAATTTATTTATATTATGATATTAAATAGAGACGAACTAGGGGTTCAATCTGGGGCAAAAAGTAAAAAAGTTTTTTTCAACCTGCTTAAAGCATCTAATAAGGTCAAGCATGCACTTCGAAGTAATTCAAAGAAAGGGTCAGCTAAAAATATTTCATTTCATTATGATTTATCTAATGAGTTTTATTCTTTGATGCTAGATGAAACCATGACTTATTCCTGTGGTGTTTTTAAAGAGGAAGATGAATATAATTTGCTAGAGGCACAGAATTTAAAATATCAAAAACTATGTCAAGATCTTCAATTAAAAAAAGGAGATCATGTACTAGAAATTGGTTCTGGTTGGGGTGGTTTTGCTAATTATGCTGCTAAAAATTACGGAGCGAAAATTACTTCAATTACCATCTCTAAACAGCAATTAAGATATTGCCAATCATTAATAGAGAAAGAGCAATTAAGTGATCAAGTTCAGGTGGTCTATTGTGACTATAGAGATATTAAAAATTTAGGAGTTCAGTTTGATAAAGCAATCTCAATTGAAATGATTGAGGCGGTAGGAGACAAGTATTATGAGACCTATTTCAAAAGTGTTTTTTCTTGCCTCAAGCCTAGCGGATTGTTTGTTATTCAAGCCATCACATCACCTGATTCACGATATGAAGAATTTAAAAATGGTGTTGATTGGATTCAAAAACATATCTTTCCTGGGTCATTGTTACCTAGCTTAAAGCGTTTACTAGATGCCGTTTACCAAGTAAGTGACTATCAAATTGAATCAGTTAGAGATATTGGGTTGGACTATGCCAAGACATTAAAATTATGGCGTTCTAATTTTAATGATAACTTAGAGAAGGTTAAAGCTCTTGGTTTTGATAATCAATTTATTCGAAGTTGGACCTATTATCTTTGCTACTGTGAAGCAGCTTTTAAGTCTAAAAATATTTCTGACTTACAAATTTGTTTAGTTAGGCCAAACAGGATTTAAAAAATTTTCTTAATTACTTCTTTGCGATAAGAAAAAATATTATTTACATCCTTTTTTACCCATTTCCCTGCAAAGATTTCTCCTAATGGACCAAAAGGTAGTCTGAAAAAGACTTCATCAACTATTAAACTTCCCTCATTAAATGGTAGAAAAGTATGTATATGCCTCCACGAGTTGTAGGGGCCTTTAAGCTGAGAGTCTATGAATTGAAAGTTTTCAGGATTGCTATTTTGATAATCCTCAATGAGAGTTTTCCATTTACAAGGAACCCCATGGATTTTAAGTTGGTAATCAATAATTGATCCTTTCTCCATTTTTACATTTTTTGCATCTAAAATTTTAAAATTTAAAAAAGTTGGAGTAAGTTTTTCTAAATTTTTGGGGCTTTCAAAAAATGGAACAACTTCACTAAGAGGTTTAGGAACAAATTGGTAACTTATTAATTTGTTATGATACTTTTTTTTTTAGAGTTAGTGGTAGTTTTTTGTAGATTGAAAATATCTGTAAAAGCACTATCTAGATCAGGAAAAAGATACTGATGGTTTAAAGCTTTGAGCTTGGTATCAATGACCTGGCTATCAAGCATAATTGTACTCATTTCTCCATAGATTAGTTTTAGCATAAAGCCAGGAACGGGAAATAGTGCGGGCATCGAAAGGCTTTTAGCAAAGGATTTAGTGAGATCAAGATTAGAATTTGGTTGAGGAGCAACAGCGTTAATCACTCCCTCATATTGCTTGTTATTTATTGCTGTCACAAAGAGGTGAGCAAGATCTTGAACATGAATCCAGTTCATCATCATTTTACCATTTCCAATAGGTCCACCTAGACCCAACTTGAAAATGGGTGCAAGTTTAGCAACCATGCCGCCCTCTTGACCAAGAACCACTCCAATTCTAGTTACTAATGTTCGCTGACAATTTTTAAGACCAACAATACTCTTTTCCCAATCAATACATAATTTAGCTAAAAAACTATCTCCAGGAGCACTAGATTCATCAAGTGTAGTCTCCAGGTTAACAGGGTAGTAGCCAATGGCACTTGCTTGGATAAATAAATCTAGCTTTGTTTCGCTTTCATTTATGGCTTGTACAAGCTTTTTGGTGTAGTCAATCCTTGATTTGATAAGAATATCTTTTTGCGAGTCAGTCCATCTTTTGGCAGAAATATTTTCCCCCACTAGATTAATGACAATATCAACTCCATTAAGAGCATCCAAGGGGAATTTATCACTTTTAGTGGGATCATAATTAAAGTACTGCCCAGGAAGATTAAGTTTTTTTTCAGCTTTTACTTTGTCTCTAGTTAGAAATACTAGTTCAGCTTGCTCTTTAGTTAATTTTCTAGCTAAATTAGTTCCAACAAACCCAGTTGCACCTGTGATTAAAACTTTAATAATGCACTCCTTATAAAAGTTAAATTTACTATAACTGATTATTGATTTTGGAGCCAGTTTTTGAGGGTGGTAAACTCCTAGACAGAATGTAGGAGTGATTTAATTCGAGCAATTTCTTGCGTGATCTCTTTTTTTAGTTGATGACTGTACTTTTGGTCATCTTCAGAGTTTTTACTATCAAAAAACTCATTATATTCCATTGCTCTATAATTTCTCAAAATATTTAGAAAGGGATTCTTAGCCTTTTGCTCTACTTTGCCAGCATTTTCAAGTTTATGAAACTTTTGAATAGAGTGATCTTCATCAACCTCAATTTGCACACCTACAAAATAACGGGGCTTAGACTCATCAACTTGCACAGGAAAAATAACTAAGCGATTCCAAAAGGGAGTACCATCCTTCTTGTAGTTTAGAATATCAAAAAAAGAGGAGTCACAGCTCATTATTCTCTCTTTAATTTGCTTCCTGGTCTTTTGATTAGTATCATTTCCTTGAAGAAAACGACAGTTTCGACCTTCTACTTCGTTGGCTTTATACCCTGAAAGCTCCTCAAAAGCTTGGTTTACAAAGACTAGTTCTTGGTCTTTTAAATAGATATCAGCTATAGCAAAAGGAATATCTAGATTTTCACCACATGTTTTAAGAACACTTAGTAATGAATTCAAGTATTTCTCCAGTTCAAACAAGAATTATATTCTAGCCAACATAACATCTTGACAAAAAATAGACAAGTGTTTAGTTTTATCTTTTATTGCTTTAAGATAACAAGGATGAGTCAGTTTAATATACAAGTAGCTTCCAAATTAACAGGTTTAAGTATTTACACCCTAAGAGCGTGGGAAAAGCGCTATAAGGTTGTTGAGCCGCAACGTCTTCAAAATGGAAGACGGCTCTATAGCGACTCAGATATTGAAAAATTAATTCTTCTCAATGAATTATGTACTTTGGGTCATAATATCGGTTCCATCGCCCATCATGATATTAATGGTCTAAAAGAACTACTTGAAAAGCTTGGTAAGAAACTAAAACCGTCTGAGTCATCACCATTACCTAACATGGAAGATATCTCTGTTAGCTCTCCCAAAGAGAGTTTGAAGAGTCTTCAAGTAGCACTCCAGCATTATAAATTGGATATTATTTCTCACGAGATAAATAAATTAAAGATTGTCTCATCTTATCACTCATTAGTATTTGATCTTCTTGTTCCTCTCTTAAAGGAAGTTGGAATGAAGGTTTATCGCAATGAATTTGACTACTCTCAAGAAGCAGCTCTAACCTCCATTATAAAATTTCACGTAGGTCACATTATTTATAGAGCTTACGAGAAAAAAAGTAGGGGGCTGAAAAATGTTATTATAACTGCACCCGAAGGATCGACTAAAGAATTTGGTCCAATGCTTAGCTGCTTGTTGTGCGCTCATTATAATATTAATTTTTATTATTTAGGAGTGGGCTTACCTGCTAGCTCTGTAGCCAAAGCGGCTAAGGCTTTAAAAGTTGATCACCTTCTCCTTTATTCCACTCAATTTGGAGAGTCCTCAAGAGACGAGTTTGAAAGTTACTTGGATGGTCTAACAAGTGTATGTGCTTCTAGTCAAAAAATTCTAGTTGTTAATGACTTAAGAAATTTAGCAGTTAACCATAAAAAGTTATCATTTTGCTCTAATTTAAATGATCTTGATCTTTTTCTAAAAACTAAGCTTTAAAGTATAGATCTTTGTTTAGCTTCACATCCTCCTTGATGCTATAGCAAAAATAGGTCACTTGTTACCTAAATAGGACTCTTCCCGTACCTAATGACCTAGATTATAACTCTAAACTTCTTAAGTTCGGACCCTAAGATCTGACTTGTTTACCATCATTGAAGTTGCTAAGATAAATCTGCAAAACCGCCATGAATTAAACTGGAGAGTCTAAGTGCCTGAAAGTAATTTAGCAGATATTAATGATTTAGTTAGCCTGTGCAAAAGAAGAGGTTTTATTTTCCAAAGCTCTGAGATTTATGGAGGCTTAGCCTCTTGTTGGGACTATGGCCCCTATGGAGTTGAGTTAAAAAATAATCTCAAGCAAAAGTGGTGGAAACATATGACTTATCGAGATGATGTTGAAGGTATTGACTCATCTATTTTTATGCATCCTAAAATTTGGCAAGCATCTGGTCATATCGATAATTTCACGGACCCTTTAATTGATTGTAAGAACTGTAAAGCGAGGTTTAGAGCTGATCAAATTGATACTAGTGCTGCTTGCCCTAATTGTGGGGCGATAGATTCATTTACAGAAGAGCGAGACTTCAATCTTATGTTTAAAACGAAGATGGGAGCTACCAGTACTTCTGATAGCGAAGTGTATCTGCGACCAGAAACTGCCCAAGGTATTTTTGTAAACTTTCTCAATGTTCAATCAACTGCCCGAAAAAAACTTCCCTTTGGTATTGCTCAGATTGGAAAGGCATTTAGAAATGAAATTACTCCTAAAAATTTTATTTTTAGAACTCGTGAATTTGAACAAATGGAGATGCAATTTTTCGTTCGTCCAGGGCATCAAAAGGAATGGATGGAGCATTGGAAAGAGCGCCGATGGGACTGGCATCTTTCAAATGGCTTAAGAAAAGAGCACCTTAGATGGGAGCCTCATGATAAAGATCACCTTGCTCATTATGCTGATGCCGCGGAAGATATTGAGTATAAATTCCCTATGGGCTGGGGAGAGATGGAGGGTATTCACTCTCGAACTGACTTTGATTTAAAACAACACCAAGACTTCTCGAGTAAAAACCTAAGCTATGTAGATCAAGTTCACAATAACGAAAAGTACTTGCCCTATGTAATTGAAACTTCAGTTGGCTGTGATAGGGCATTGTTGGCCATTTTATGTGATGCTTATCGCATAGAAAAAGCTAATGCAGAAAAAAGTGAAGAAGAAAGATTAGTTTTACGCTTATCTCCCCAGTTGGCTCCTGTTAAATTGGCCATCATGCCTTTAATGAAAAAATCAGGCTTAGAAGAGTTAGCAAGAAAAGTGTTTGATAGTCTTAGAGATAAGTATAAGTCAGAGTTTGATGTAGCGGGATCTATCGGTAAACGTTATAGAAGGCAAGACGAAATAGGTACTCCTTACTGCGTAACCATTGATTACGATAGTATTGAGAAGCAAGAAGTTACCATACGAGACAGAGATACTATGACTCAAGAAAAAGTTAATTTAGACCAGATTGAGACGTACTTTAAAAATCAATTAGAAACGAAACTCTAATTTCTTTTAATGTCATTTGATCAGAAAATAAAAGACTTACTAAGTAATGCTTACTTTGACTCTTTGGCTGTGGCTTTTATTAATTTTGATAAAAAATCATCCCAAAAATTTTATTACAACTCATCAGCCTCTCTTTATTATGACTTAGCAAGTGTATCGAAGCTTATAAGTCTTGGAAGCTATTGTCTGGCGCAGCTTGATAATAAACAAGAGATTGATACAGAACTTAGAGCATTAATAGAGCATCGTGCTGGGCTTCCAGCCTGGAGTATTTTATCTAATAAAAACTGGCAAAGTCATCTTAACTCCCTCTCCTTAAAACCAGGGAAAACCTTATACTCAGATTTAAGCGCCTTAAGAGCGCAGCTTGAAATAGAGAAAAAAGAACAAAAAAGTTTAAAGGAATTAGTTAAGTCATGTCTAAATTCTAATATTTTTTATTTTACTGACTTTAATGGACAAAAGTGGGCACCAACAGGGAGTCAGAACTTTCGAGTTCATGATCCTAATGCATTTAATATTAATAAATTCGTATCCCATGCTGGATATTTTTCGACCTTAGAAGGAGTCTGTGATTGGCTTTTTAATTTAGACCAAAAGTTCTCATTTATTGATGTGCTAAAAAGTCAGTTTCAGACTAAAAAAGACCGTTTTTTATTTGCTTGGGATACGGTTAACAGCTCCTCTTCATTAGCCGGTTCCCTATACAATAAGGATGAAATGGTTGTGGGACACTTGGGTTTCACAGGAACTAGTTTATGGGTTAACCTGAATAGGAAGATTGGAGTTGTTGTACTTAGTAATGCAACTCAAAATTACTGGTATGAAAGAGATATTTTAAATCAGATAAGAAGATTATGTGGGAGCATTGAAGATTATTATGCGTGAGTTAAATTTAAAGAACTACTGGAATAAAGAGAAGTTAATAGCGAATACTAGTTGCATCAGAAAAATTTTTTTCTATCGTATATGTGGGACAGGTATGGGGGCTAGTGCCTGCTTACTTAGTGAAGCAGGCTTTGAAGTAGCTGGGGCTGATTCAAAGTTTTATCCGCCCATGAGCAGTTATTTAGAACAAGAAGGTATTAAATGTTTCCAGCTATCAGATGTAGACAGAGAACTTTTATCTCAATATGACTTAATTGTAGTTGGAAATGTTGTGGCTCGTGATAGTAAAGAGGCTCAGTTTATTGAAAACTGTGGAGTGGCTTTTAGTTCCATATAATTTAGTCATAAATTATCATAAAGCAAAGCCTATTTAAACTAGAATTCGAGTTTCTGTTGCTCTTTAATTTACCATTAAATATTTAGCTAAAAATTTAGCTAAAACTCTTAAGAATACCATTATTATTGCCGATACTATTTAAAATAAACCTAAGTCTAAAAGCTAAGATTCATGAACAATACTAAAAAACTAATACCTGAGTACCTTAACTCCCTAGAAGAGTTAGAAAGTGCTTACCCGCTAGACTCAAGTGCCAGTCTCAAATTTCATTGGTCAAACTGGAACACTAGTTGTAACTACAAGAAAAAACTAGTGTCCAATGAATTTCTTGCAAGTATTAAAAGACATCTTCAGAAAAAGAAAGTTTGGCTTAAATTTAATCATGACGTCAAAGAATCAAATTTATATAGCCTGTACAACTACTATCTTAATGTTCCAAATCCTAAGATCAAAATTGTTGATCTTTTCATCAGCTTACACTCTGAGAATGGGCCATACCTACCCTATGCTGATTTGGAGTGGATTGACCAAAATAGCTTTAAGCAAATGATCTATTTTATCATCTTTTTTGAGGGAAAAAGAAAACGTGACTTTAGATTATCTTGGTTTTCAAAAATACTTTGTCCAGAACTAGAAGATATTAATATTTTCACTCATTGCTTTAGCTCTAAGGGTATTCTCTTCAAGCTTAAAAGAAAAAGGAATCATAATCAAAATAACCTTTATGAAACATCTTCTAGTAAAACAATAGACCAAGCTGCTAGTACTCATAAAATAGAAAAAATTTCCAGCGAAAATTTAATTCTTCAGATAAACCTCAATCCATTCAGAAGAAGTTTATTGGTTGAAGAGCACCACTATCTTGAAAAATTAAAAACTGAAGACTTTTCAAACTCCACCTGTCAAAAAAACTTATCTTCATTTATGGTTGAGAAAAAATACTTCAATCATCTAATTAAAGAGTTAAGAGATCAAAAAAAATCAAATCAAAAAAGTGAAAAGCTAATCTTTCTACCCTATGATAAAATCATGCCGCTTGAAAGAGATAATCTCTATGCAACTTTAAATAGGTTTTTATTTGACGTGCGAAATGTTCTAGAAAAAAAGATAGCCTCTTAAAAGCTTAGCACTACTCAAAGTCAGGAATTTCTACTTGAATGCCTTGAATATGCCTTAACATATCCACTGTTTCTCGAACTACTCCATAACCTGGTGGAACTTCACTTATATAATCAACCACCTCTTTTACCTCCAAAGAGGCATTTTGTACTGTCACACTAAAGCCTACTCTCTTTAAAAGAGGAATATCAAAAAGTTCATCACCTAAGTAAATAATCTCATGATCTTTATATCCCTTACTTAAAACATCTAAGTATGATGCTCTTTTGTCCTCTACACCGGGATAGAAATAATCAATTCCTAATGCTTCAGCTCTAGCTTCTAGCCCTGGACTGTTCCCACCTGAAATTAAGCCCACTTTGATACCAGCTCTTTGTAAAATTTTTAGTCCATAACCATCACGAACATGAAAAAATCTATTAAAGCCGATTTTCTCTCCAGCATAATAAACTCGCCCATCTGTTAAAATACCATCTACATCTGTTAATAGTACTTTTATTGGCTCTAACTTATCTCTAAACTTATCTGCTGTTTTCAGTAATTCCTGATTCATCCTAACTTAACTCCGAGTAGGTCTTTTTTATTTTCAATAAATTTTTAACAATTCTAGGTACCTGATCAAGGGGCAAACAGGTTGCCGAGTCTGATAATGCTTTTTGCGGAGTTGGATGAGTTTCCATAAAAACCCCATCACAGCCTGCAGCAACAGCAGCTTGCGCTAACACTTCTATTTGCTCTCTCTTTCCACCTGTTTGCGTACCTAGACCTCCGGGTTTTTGCACACTATGAGTAGCGTCGTAGATAACTTCAACTCCAGACGACTTCATTACACTAAATGAAGCCATGTCAACAATGAGATTGCGATAACCAAAGCTAGACCCACGCTCCGTTAGAAGAATCTGCTCCAGTGGTAGTATACTTCTAAGTTTATCAACAATATTTTGAGTATCTTCGGGTGCTAAGAACTGACCCTTTTTTACTTTTACAATACAATTATGAGCTTTAGCTGCTTTAGCAGCTTCTATCAGTAAGTCTGTTTGTCTACATAGAAATGCAGGGATTTGCATAACATGCACTACTTTAGCTACTTTTGATGCCTGCTCAGGGGTATGAATATCAGTTAATATTTTCAAACCTGTTTTATTAAAGACTTTACTAAGAATCTCAAGTCCTTTTTCTAGCCCAGGGCCTCTAAAGCTGTCGAGACTAGTTCTGTTTGCTTTATCAAAACTAGCCTTAAAATAAAGTTCTATTGGAAGAGAGCTAAGTTCCTTAACAAGAAAACTTGCAATATCAAGTGCTAATTCTTCACTTTCAAGTACACAGGGTCCAATAAAAAACTTCATAATTACCTCTAGACAGTTTTATTTTTTAACTTTTTTACTTCTTAACTTTTTAGTTATTAACTTCTTAACTATTCATTTTTTCAACTTTTTATTAGCTTGAAAAATAAACTCTTTAAAAATAGGATGGGCCATAAATGGACGAGACTTAAACTCAGGATGAAACTGACAAGCAAGAAAAAATGGGTGATCACTAATTTCAATAATTTCCACTAAATCAAGCTTAGTATTTTTACCACTTATAACCAGTCCTGCATCTTCTAATACTTTTCGATATTCATTATTTACTTCCAGCCTATGTCTATGTCTCTCAGATATTTTCTTATTTTGATAAATAGAATGTGCTTTAGACCCTGCACTTAATGCACAATCATAGGCTCCTAAACGCATACTTCCACCTTTATTAATTGATTCACTTTGGCCATCTATATAGTCAATTACATAGCTAGCTCCAGTAGCTTCTGCAAATTCTCTGCTTGTTGCGTCTTTTATACCTGCTACATTACGAGCAAATTCTATAACTGCTAACTGTAGGCCTAGACATATACCAAGGAAAGGAAGAGAGTTTTCACGGGCATACTTAATTGCATTCAGTTTACCCTCAGTTGCTCTAACCCCAAATCCTCCTGGTACTAAAATAGCATCTACTTTTTTTAATTTTTCAAGTGCAGTCTCATTATCTTCAAATTCTTGAGCATCAAAATAATTAAGTACAATTTTTAGCTTATTACTAATTGCTCCGTGAACCAGGGCTTCTTCTAAGGATTTATAAGACTCTGTCAGCTCAGTATATTTACCAACTATACCAATCGATACTTCTCCCTCTGGGTTTTCATAGTTATGAATGACTTGTTCTAAATCTTTTATCTTAGGCTCCACAGTCCACATGCCTA
>JAOXNJ010157368.1:0-10823 GCA_028566655.1 Metis holothuriae
ATGACTGAGCAGTCGCGTTTGTCGCGCCCATCAGAAACACCAAAGCAAACAAAGCCAAACCCAAAAAGCCGGAAAACGCTTTCGTCACGTTCGTCATCATGAGATTACGGTTTTTAATAAAAAAATAGTTTGTTAATGTTCGTCTTCAACTGTATTGTTATCACGTGTTCGTCAAAATACGTCACAACAAAACATCCCTCAACCTTCCAGTCGAGAATATCCACAAAAGTACAAGTTACTTCGTCCAGGCAGCTTGCCCTCTATGGGTATATTTCATATTACAGAAAATTCTAATATTTAGTTTTCTCTAATATATTCATAAAGAAGCCAAAATCGTGCCAAACTAATTTTTGACTCCTCCTATTTGTTCTTAAATTCGCTAAGGATGCGGTGTAGCGAAACACGAAAGAAGCTGAAAAACTATTCAGTAGCAGCCTTTCTTTTTCCCAAATTGACTCCTAGAGTAAACTCATGTCCGCCAGTATTATAATCCTGAAAATCCAAAAAACTAGCATCGTAGCTGTACGCAAACTGAAGACCTTCAAATCGAGTTCCTACCAAAAATCCTAGTCTATTGCCATCTCCAAAACTATAGGACAAACCGCCAATGAGTTTTTCTTCCAAAAAGCTCAACATTACATTCAAATCAACTGCAAAGTCTTGGTATCTCAAATCTTTCAGGACCAGACTCGGCTGCACATTGAAATCCCCACTACTCACATAGTAATCATAGCCAAAATACAGAAAGAAATGATCAAACAATTCACTCATAGGGTCGTCCACACCATCTATGTTGACTTCACTAATGCGAGCATGGAGTATGCTTGGCAAAACCAATCCGAAGTTTACCAAATCTCTGTATTCACCATGGAATCCTAGACTTACGTCAAAAAACTGAAGGTTGTCAGCGGCAGCCTGAACCCATGGATCCGAGCCATCCACTCGAGAGTCAATAAGAACAGAATTGTCTAGGCCGTACTGTTGGTACTCTGTGGTAAGTCCCAAGCTCATATCAAAGTCCTCATTTCCAAAGAGGTAGGAATACTGCAATTGTATCTTGAATCTATTCAGAGCTCCAATATTCTCACCCACTACTTGACCTCCTAGCCCCACGCGTTCTCCTACTCTCCCCGAATAGGCAAAGGTGTACATCTTGGGAGTACCTGGAAAGTTGGCCCATCTATTGCGGTAGTTGAATAGCACCTTATGACTATCTTCAAATCCAGTATACGCTGGATTGATCAACTCTTGATTGAGGAAATACTGTGTATACAAACCTCTATCTTGAGATTGACCTTTGGTTGAGAATATTCCTACAACGATAAGTATTCCAGCAAAGCGTAGTAAATTTTTCATTCTATCTTGTTTCTAATCTAAGTTCAGCAAAACGGTTACATAACCTCTATACTGCTGTGTTTCAAAGCCATTGGTAACTGTCAATAGCCAGTAGTAAACATTATCGTCTAGTTCCTCCGACTCTTGTACACTCGGCCAGTCATTTTGATAGTTACTCGCTGCATAGATTCTCTCTCCCGAATTGTCGAAGATCTCGATATCTGCATCCAGTCCACCAATGCAGCTGATCCGCAAAAAGTCGTTTCGTCCATCGCCGTTTGGTGAAATCACTTCTACAGAGGTGAAACACTCCCCTCCATCGATACACATATCGGGTACATCAGATTGACCAAGGTTTAGTTCACAACCATTGGCATCTCGAACAACTAGACTGGCCTGAGCTCCGGCCATTTGATTTTCCAAGCGATTACTGGCACTAAACGGAAGACCATTCCAAGAATACTCATATGTCGGTGTCCCACCAGTGACATTTGCAACAAACGCTCCATCTGAGGTTTCCTCGTCCTGCGCGCATTGATTATTGAAAGATACATTCAATGCGGTGGGCTCCGTTATATTAATTGTAGTTTGAATAGACTCATCATTACCATCCGTTACTGTTACGCCATAGGCTCCCGCGGGCAAATTGTCCACCATCGAGCCCATCAAATTTGGATTGGACCATGAAAAACTGTAGGGTGGCAAACCATTGACCGGGGTGATCGTAATGGATCCGTCTTCGGCACCATTGCAAGAAATTTCAGATCCGTTAAAATCAGATGTAATGATATTGAGCTCAAAATCTCCTGTTTGACCTATACAGTAGGGGCCAAAACTAGCTGTACAGCCCTCGTTGTCCTCAATGGTAACATTGTAGCAACCCGCTCCTATTCCAGATAAGTCTTCCGAATCTTCTCCATTGTCCCACATAAAGGAAAACGGAGGGAAGGAACCATTGACAGTTATATCGATAGCCCCATCATTCATTCCTGGGTTTGGCTGGGTCAAATCTACATTGGATATCATCGCATCACTTTGGGCAGTAACTTGAAATTCTCTGACGACTTGATTTCCATTTGCATCAACTATTGTCACAGTATATCTACCTGTCTCAAGATTAGAGATGTCCTCCTGATTGGATATGACCGATCCCTCAAACTCCCAAGAAATGCTCGAAACGTCTCCACAAAT
Source organism: Metis holothuriae (assembly GCA_028566655.1). Classification (NCBI taxonomy): domain Eukaryota; kingdom Metazoa; phylum Arthropoda; class Copepoda; order Harpacticoida; family Metidae; genus Metis; species Metis holothuriae. Next base: position 2,527 of record JAOXNJ010157368.1, read on the forward strand.
CTCTAGGTCAATGGCACCAATATCGCCACCGCCACAATCATCTGGAGTAACGACAGTGTTGTCAGATATATCAAATTCCTCCACTATTTCAAAAGGACCACAGGTGGTGTTAAGGCTATTCTCATTGTCAGTAATGGTCACCGAATAACTCGCCACAGGCACACCGACCAAATCCTCTGACATAGCGCCATTGGACCAGTTGTAGCTATAGTTGCCCGATCCTCCAGACACAGAAATGAATATACTCCCCATGCCATCGCCATCACACTCTGCATTCATGATCATATCTAGCTCACAGTCCAGACTACAATTGACCGCAACTTCCCCTGATTCAGACACACAGACTATAGTGCCATCTTCATTATTACAATCTATGCCCAATGGCTCGTCTGTAACTGCCACTACAGACGTTTCACCTACCTCGCCAACTACGGTAAACTCAATCATAAACAGAGTATCGCCGTCATTTAGAGCTCTATTGAGAGATGATGGATCAGTCCACAATACTCGAATATCGCCTTCATCTTCGGATGGTGGATGCGTTATGTCTCCTAGATTGAAACCGTTCAGGACATTGGCAGGAAGCAATTTGTCCTTGTACTCTAACACATCGGGATTATAATCCAATGAAAAGTTAAATCCATTCACTGCCTCAAAGTTCCTTACCGTAACTGGGATCGTAACGCATTCCTGAGGACAAGCATTGAGATCGCTTCCGACTACAAAAGTCAATGGTGTAGTATCGTCTGTCACCGTAACTGAACCAGAAATGAAATCAGTGGTTACTGGCTGATTGTTGCTATTGAATACCCCAACAATATCATCAAACCTGATCACGCCTACATCTCCAATTTCCCCTATAATATCAAAACACAACTCAAAAACTACTCCGCCATCTGGTATATCCTGACCGCTTACCGTAGGATCTGTCCAGACTACTATCAGATTACCCATCGCCGCATTCGCATCTCCCACTGAAGTGCTGCTGAATCCAGGAAGGTTGGCCGCACCGAGACCTACATATTCCAAGACGCTAGCATCAAACTCTATATCAAATTCAAGCACTATGATATCCGAAAAATTGGTCGCTATGACTGGTACGCACACTTGATCACCTGGCATGCCTGTGACTTCAGCGATATCGAGAACGAGATTATCATTTCCGCCTCCACAGTCCGCTCCATCTATAGTCACCAAGCCAGGATTCACATTGACTGTAAACTCTTCCAGGGATGAGTTTAGTATCTCAATATTGTCCATATCGACCACAGTTTCGGTACACTCCTCACCAACGATCAAAAACTGAATGGTCATCAGTACTTCGCCATCGGTAAAATTTCTTTCCTCCGAATCCTCATCAAACCAAGTCACACGAATCATACCATTGTCAATAGCTGGATTGCTCGGATCTCCAACATCCGTGATATCAAATCCTAACACCTCACTCGAAAAATTCAACGAGGTCTGATACTCCAAATCCATAGTGTCCCATTCGACTTCAAATTGGAGTGTAGCAAAACCTGTCAGATTTTCTGCAGTTATATCCACTTCGATTACATCTCCCACACTTCCCGTCACGGGATTCACGGTAAGAATAGTTTGTCCCTGCAATGCTTGAGAAACGATCAGTAGCAACCCTAAAAGGCCACAAATATTGAACTTCATAATCTTCATGTTTAAAGATGACTATTGGCATTGAATACCCCAAATGTGCCTGGAACAGAAAAGGATGACAGCGGCAATTGACCTTTGCACACCAATGATTGGGACCTTGCAGAAATCAAGGCAGAAAAACAAAAGGATATGCAAGGTACTCTTTCCATTGACATCAGATTAAATTCTTGATGCGACAATATCAGATTCAAGACCAACAACAAAGGTATAAAAACTTATTCAGCCAATGACCAAACATATAAAAATTAACAATATATAAGCTCAGTGAAAAGGATGAAATGTAAAGACAAGCAATTCAAGAGGGAATGTTGTGTTCAAAAGCGAATTTCATCATACCCGCCACATTGCGCACTTCGAGTTTTTTCATGATGTTCTTTTTGTGCACGCTTACGGTCTCTTGACTGATGTACAACTCATCGGATATTTCCTTTATGTCCTTGGCTTGAGCCAAAAGTCCTAGCACCTCGACCTCTCTTGGAGTCAGGCTTTTGAGATCACTGTATGCATCCTTAATTCCATTGGAAGTGGTAAATTTCTTTCCCTTGGGGAATATTGCCATACCTTCAGGCATATACACTTCTCCAGCTATCACGAGGCTCATAGCCTCCAATAGTTCGGACCAGCCTTGTGTCTTGAAAAACATTCCATCCACACCACACTTGTAAGCCTTCTTGATGAGCTTTTGCTCTTTGTAATGTGTGACTATGAGGATACGCAACTCGGGGAACTTGTCTTTTAACTCTGGCAAAATACTCATGCCATCCCGATTCGGCATATTGAGATCCAACAGCAATAAATCTGTGTCCAAGGTTTGTAAAACAGAGAGTACCTCATCACCATCATTGCACCTACCCACTACGTGCAAACCTTCCTCTTTTTCAAATAGACATAGGAGTCCATCTATGAAAAGATTATGGTCATCCGCTATGAGAACCTTCGTTGTCATCAAAAAACAGTGTGTAGGAGTCAAAGATGGGCAACTTCCATCAAAAAGTAGGTAGAACTTCCCATTTTATTTTTTGAGCAGTGTCACAGTCTCTTCACTTGCCCCTCTCCTTATGGAGCCAAGATAGACACCAGACTGGAGATCTTGAGGCAACTGAAGGCGGACGACTTGCACCCCTTGCTCTAGACCAAACTCCTCCAGGTATACGACTTTACCCATTGGATCATAGACAATCAACTGAGCGTCTCCTAGCTCCTCGCTCCTTATCGTTAATGCTATTTCACTTTCGAATGGATTTGGAGATGCAGAAAGAGCTAGGTCATTTTGCCGCAAAGGCACATCCTCCAGCTGAATATCTCTAAAGTCTCGAGCTACAAAAATATTTTCGGGAACGTAAGACACTCCAGAATTGCGCAGGACTATGTCCCCCATTGTAGTATTGGTGATGCGTTCCTTTTCCTCTTCCGAGAAAAGGTCATCATTGAGATAAAAAAAGCGGTCTCCATCTCTCAGGTTTTCAAACTGTAGTTTGAGGATGGCACCCAGTGTTTCTCCTACCATACAATCACTCAGTTGATCCTCTGAGAGAAGCCCTGACCAAAGATCAATGTTGTTAACATTACCGTACAGATTCTCAAGAGTCTCTACTATGTCTGGGTCAGTACTAATCTGATCAAATGCCGAATATGGCGTCAGACCCAAATGAACTCTCACGGTATTGAAATCGGCAATTCCACGTTCTCGACCACGATTGATGTTGATGGCCGCTAGGTCTAGACCACCTACACTAGGTTCGGGTTCGAAAAAAAGAAAATTTCTAACATCATCGACTACCCGATTGTCCATGTTCTGCTGCATCTGAAGATACAATCCACGAAGGAGGGGATCTAAGCCTTGGGGCTCGAGCACAAGTTGTGGATTGAAAAAAAGATCTCTCAGTAGCAGTGGTTCATCGTCCACGGATACTCCATCGGCTCCGATTCTCGGGATTTCACTATTGAGTAAGGTATGACCTAGTCTAAAGGCTGCCGCCGAAAACTCATTGAACAACGATGGATTCACGAATGGATCATATCCTTCATAACTGTCCAAAAAGACGCCAAGGGTGGGAAGCCACTCATTGTAAACGATGCTTTGAATATAAGCTGCTACCCATGCTCTGGCTTCTTGATATAGCTGCTCATCAGAGTAGTCTGGATGCTGGGCCTTGATCTCATCACACATCCTGTTGTGCTCTCGCACAAATAGTGTATGCATGGCGGCCAGAACGATATTTTCATTGGCTCGGACGTCTCCAGCTACCAGTAGTCTTGGATTCAAGCCAGTCTCATCTCCCATCTGGGGAGCTGATGGATCTATTGGAGAATCAAATTCTCCGCTGAGGGTATTCCATGGCAGGTTGTTTCCTTGACTCACTTTGAGTTTTCCATCCTCGAATGACCTCAGCCAATCTGCCATATGCTGATCACTTCCATAGACTGCACTTCCATCTATGAATGAAGAAATGACATTGGCGTGTTGTCTAGGGTTTTGGGGACTAGTCCCCGTACCAGGAACTATTTGTGATCGCAGCATGGGGATACGTGCCAGACCAGAACTATCAGGATCGAAAACTGCATCACCCATAGGTATTTGCATGGATAATGACTCGGATAATTCATCGAGCACAAAAGAAAAATCGTGATCTAGAAATTGACCAAAAGCCCATACATAGTCACTGAATCCTTGTCTATCAAAAACGCTATTTTCCTGAGCAAAAAGCGCATTGCTTACAGTGCGGGGATGGGGTCGATTGATTCCCCCAGGGATACTGCCACTACCTAGAGCATAATCTGCAGGTGCTATCCTGAGCATTTCGGCTCCTACACTACCCCAATCCGGATTGGCAAAGTTATTTTGACTACCATCTATCGATCGGAATTCTTGACCATTCAATACAGCACAGCCGATACTCAGTAGAAAAGCAAAATATACCTGAAATTGTCTCATAGATAATCTTTTCCAATATTTGCAATCAACAGACAAAGATACGGCAGAAACGAAAAAAGTATAAATAAATCTCATCGTCCGAAAACCAGTATCTTGCCTCTTTCCAAAAAGAAATTAGCTCAGAAAAGTTTTGAAAAATTCAGTGGATTATTTGGCGGAAGCCTCAAAAACCACTCTTCGCACCGAAAGGATATAATTCCTTTATAACTTCATCACCCGATGTCTTTGCAAAGCGCCATTGATATTGTAGCATACGACATAGACTCCAGGCAGCAAACTTGAAAGATCCAAAGCCGCACCAGTCCATAAATCAGCTCCCAGAACCTTTTGTCCTGAGGTATTGACAAGAAACACCGATTCGATGTCAACATTGGCAGGATCGGCGAAATACAAATAGTCACGTGCAGGATTTGGGTATATCTCAAAGGCTGAAACCATTTCGCAAAGTGAAATCACACTCTGATGCACAATCTCGCCGCCCGAATACAAAGTACACTGATATCCATCAAAAATGTTAGGATCAAGATTTTCTATTCGAATCTGTGACGAAGATGTACCAACTTCTAGCACAGTCTGGCGAAGAAGTACTGAACGAAGACTTCCTTGTTCTTCTATGATCCCAGCCCAGCTCAGACTATCTATCTCATCTGTAGTATTAAACAGCGCGCTCAGAAGTAAATCACCGCCTTCCATGCAGGCCTTCAATGATGGAGCGCTGGGTAGGGACAAGAGAGGATCGGCCTCAATGATATCTACAAGGGAGTTGATCTCAGGATCGATGACGGATTGATGAATACCAGAGGGCCAATCCAGGACTACCGAGTCCACCTCCCCCTCAGGCCCAAGCCCAAAATGTAAATATGGAGAATCTCCAGCACCCAGAGAGGAGCCAGAACGCGACTCTGCATACTGTATGAAGGGAATACCCGCCTGATCACGACAATGTAGCGTGACCTTGGCTCCAACACCCTCCCGGTTGCTTACCGTCCCTTCGAGATCAATTTGTATCCAATTGTAGCTATTGCCTACTACATTCTCTTTGAAGTGGGAGGTATTGTCGTAGTTGATGATGATCATATCTAGATCGCCGTCCAAATTATAGTCAGCAATCGCCGAAGTCCTACCTCTGGTCTCTTCATCAAAGCCACTACTTGCTGATAAATCGGTGAAGGTCTCCCCATCTCCTCCATTGTTGTGGAAGTAAAAATTGGGTTGATCTAGATCATTATTTCCTTGACTACCATCAGTGTAGTAACCTTGAATTAATGTAATATCTAGCCAACTATCATTGTCAAAATCTGCCAGATGCACACCCCAGCTGTAATGCCCTAATTCTTGAACCGCTACACCCGCAGAAGAAGCGATATCTGAGAAAGTTCCACCATTGTTGCGCCAGAGATTCATGTGCCCTATATCAGAGTGAGCAAAATCAAACAAACCATCCCGATTGATATCTCCCACAGCTATTCCCATGGCATTGTTGCACTCGTTGATTCCTATATCTGAAGTCACGGTATCAAATTGCCAAGAAGTCCAATCACTTCCACCTTCATTGCGATAGGCGACCATGGGCACTGGCCAAGCAAAAGTACAATCATTGGTCACGATGAGATCCAGATCATCATCATTGTCAAAGTCAGTCCAAGCCGTGATGAATGAACTACCCCAACGCATATCGAAATCATCGATCAAATAGCTTGCATCCTCGAAATACTGCCCTTGATGATTGTGCAACAAGAAATCATTCGTATCCCCCGGCATGGTATTGGTCAAATAGTCCGCCGGAGTATGACAAGAAAGGTACAAATCCAAAAAACCATCATTGTCAAAATCTCCCCAGCTGATGGAGTTGGCGCTAGAGTTTCGTGTCAGATGACTTGCTCCAGTCCCTAGAACGGCCGCAGACTGATCGGAGAAGTGGGTCTCTCCCTCATTGACCAAAAATATGTCTTCTCGGGCCGTGCTGATATACAAGTCTGGGTCTCCATCATTGTCCCAATCCGCCGCTGATACTCCCGCACAATCATCAATGATCCCAGTGCTGATACACCCAAGACAAGAGGGGTGAGCATCAAGACTGGCAGTAATATCCACGAAGCTATGAACTCCCGAGGTCTCAACATTTTCAAAAAATCTATTGCTCCCTACTCTAGTGGTTAGATACAAATCGAGGTCTTGATCTCCGTCAAAATCCAACCACACAGCACCTGTCCCCCATTCATTATCCTCTATATCTCCTATATCATGATTGAATACCACACCCACCCCGCTACCATTCTCGGCAAATATTTGACCTTGAGAAGTCGACAAACAAGCTGCGGAAAGAAATACCAAAAAAACTGATTTCAATACTATCTCCATTTCTATACCATATTGACTTCAGGGCTCTTCACCCAAAAGATCAAACACAAAAGGGGAGTTAAAGTTAGGACTAAAAATCAATGATACCATCAAGGTAAGATCTCTTTTCAGTCTATGGGAATTCTCCAATCAGATTAGAGAAGAATACACCAGAACACTTCCTGATTGTGTCATTTCCAATGAACTCCTTGCCAATATTCTCGGAGTGAGGAAATTACCCTCTTCTGAAAGGCTATGCACTTACTTGCGTAAAAACCATTTTTCCTTGAAGCATAGGAATCACCTGGCTGCCGCCAAATTCCACTCCACACCCACTCATCACCCACTTCTCAAGACAACAAATCAATATTTGATCCATCGCAATATGCTCGTAGAAGCACCTTCGCTGAGACTCAAAAAGTATATCCCTTGATCTAGCTCATCTGATTCACTAAACTCCAGCATACCCTGAACCCCTTCTCCCCATCCAGATCTCACCATGACTCCATTAGAGGAAAACAGCTCGAAATAAAAAGGACTATCCTGCTCCCGCTTGAAATGAACATAATCCTGCTGGCTGAAGGTGGGATAGATGCTAAACAAGCGTCCTTCATGTTGAAACAATACGGTATTTGAGAAATCAGATCCAATCTGGAGACGATAATAGTAGACCCCTTGTAGGATATCCATATCAACAAACTCGCACGCATCTGATAGGCATGACTCTAGCACTCCGATTTGCTCAAATTCCGATAGTCCATCACTTCTATGGATGAGGTAGGGACTCCGAAGTGTTTCGGCAGGACTCCAAAAGAGTCTGGCCTTTTGATCTATTGACTCTATATTCAATATCAAGTCCTCTCGAGATAGGAGTTGATCCTCAATAACTACGATAAACGTATCCGAGTCTATTCCAACCAAGGACTGATGTATACCTGATGGCCAGTCCAAAACCAGAGAATCTATGCTGGCATTAGGTCCCAAGCCAAAGTGGATATAAGGCGTATTTCCGCCACCAAGAGAGCCTCCAGAGCGGCTCTCGCGATATTGTACCAAGCCGTCATCAGTATACAACTTCAGCGTCGTCCCGATGCCGTCCTTGTTGCTTATCACTCCCTCCAAATCGACCTTGATCCAATGGTTTCCATTATTGAGATTATCGACCTAGGCATTTAACCACGAAGCTCTCGAATTAGGCAAGGAGGTGAATTAACCATGCGGGCCAGTAGGTTGTCGAAGATGTTCTCTTTCATGAAGCTGCGATTGAATCTGTAGCAGTATTCATCCAAGTAATCTTGAAGATCTCTGACATGATGATGGACGCCCCGAAGCCAGCTTTTCATGTTCA
>JAOXNJ010157479.1:0-10823 GCA_028566655.1 Metis holothuriae
TTTATGCTGCCTATTTTCTCCCACTTATTTGTTGAATTTTAGCTAACAGACAAACAACTTGAGCTTTATATATTAGATAATCGTTCGTAAATAGCAGAAGTTGTGGTCTAGTTTGCTTTGTCTCTGCCATGATTGAGTTCATTTGCTTCTCACCTGTTTCATAAGAGGACAGCTGCTACTTTTCCCTAATATGTCATGTACAGCCAGTAGCTTTTGAAGTCCATACCTTTGCAACAAAAGGTTGATAAATCACAATTCTCAAAGAGTCTATGATCTGCTCTGATCCTTTGACATCACATAGTGATCACAAACTTAAAGCTCAAAGTTGCGAATTTCATCTCATCAGTCTAGCTTCCTTCTCCAGTTGAAATTGTTTCATTCAAACATGAACAGCCATCTAAAAGTTCTTTTCTTGGTCTTTATTGCTTTAAATATAGTCACAGGTGATGAGGAAGAGTACACATACGACGAAAATGATTCATCAGAGTGAGCATTTTTCTTGAAATAAGTTGCCACGGCTATTTATGCTTTTTAATTTATATTAAGAATTGAATTAATTTTTGAAATGAAATTTAAAGCAAAAGTTAGTATTCTGTAAGTGTTAATTAAAGTGGTTGTATTGCTTTTAAGGGAAGTTGAGGAGAAAATTGTTGGCGGAGAGGTGGCAAAACCACATTCATTCCCATACATTGTAAGACTTTTATCACACTTTTGGAACAACACTCAAGTTCTTAATGATGCCCTAGATTGCCTTAATGAATTGAACACATTTTTCACCACAGGTATTCATTTTGACTTTTGCTCCTGGTGGTGCAAGTTTTTGTGGGGGTATGGTCATAGACAGGGTAAAATATATTGTTAAAATGAAGAGAAACTACCTTGCAATTGTGAAGCTTTTTGAAGCAAGGCAAAACCTTTTTCATTTTATGTACCTAATTTCAGAGAAACATCATTACTGCTACTCACTGCCTTAATTCTGCCGACGTAAAGAACTATACAATTTATGCTGGTGCTCACAACATTTCTTTCGTATTTTCTAAGGAGCCCCCTCCACCTGAAGTACAGGTACATAAACTTTTTCAGGGGTGCAATTGCATACCCTCATTTTCCCACATAACACCGTTACATCTCAGTTAAGTTGATTAGTCTAAGAGAAATTTTTTTGAACTGGAAATTCATGAAACTGATACCATGCAAACCATTGATTGATGGCATTGTAGGCAGTGAAGGCTACGAAAATTATACCCCACCCTGACTACCATTATTTATTACATTCCAATGATGTTGCCGTCATACATTTGTCAACCCCTCTTACATTCAATAAGTGAGTATTACCTGCTTAAATAGTTTAATTCAAAATGAAAAGTATAAATTTAAAGTGCAATGAATAAAAAATACAGATGAGTTTTGATAAATCTATCCCATTCACTTATTTCTTCCTTGGAAATTTCAGGTATGTCAAGCCTATTAAGCTTGCTGGAAAAGAACAGGACTTTCCAGAAAATTCAAAGGCAACTGTGGCTGGTTGGGGTCTCCTTAATGCTAATGGCACCACCACTCCTCACTTGCTTCACTTCAATGTTCTCAGAACAAAAAACGGCAATGGTAATTTTTATGTTAAAAAAATTCTTAAATAATGTGAAAGTCAAAGACAGTAGGACAAAAAAAAGCATAAATTGCATATTTGTTTGTTTCATTTTAGAATGTCAGAAAACCGTGGAAAAGTTAGCAAATCAGAGTCATCCTAAAAATTGGATGAAGGATAAGCTTTGTGCAGGCCCACCTGGCAATGGAGTTTGTTCTGTAAGCTCTTGTTCCAAAAGCATCAGCAACACTTGCATTATACTTAACTCTTTTGGATTTTATTAATTTTAATAAAATTTCTAAAATATAGGGGGACTCAGGAGGTCCTATGGTCATTGATGATGTACTGGCTGGTATATCTAGCTTTGTCGTTAACGGAGACTGCGGAGCAAAGCACCCGACATTCTTTGCCAAAGCATCTCACTTCATTGATTGGTTCAACGAGAACATGTCTTCCTCAAGTTTTAAAGTCACACCAAACATTGTGCACTTAGTTGTTCAGCAAATCATCCCACTCATTTTTGTGAAAATGCCTTCTTTGGTCAGTGGGTAGTATGATTTTCAGAGGCAAAAAAGCAAGAAGCACATTTTCAAAGAAGTTTATAATTCTATGTCAAAGCACTATGTAACACTATCTGAAACCAAGTTTGAATATCAAGTTTGAAATTTTATTCAATAAATTTGAAATTGATTCTAAATTTGCTTGGTTTTCTGCAATGTAATACATTTTAGAGTCATTATTAATCAAAAACATCATCTAACTGAAGTTGACTAGAAAATATGAGGTATTCCAGAAATTAGACAAAAAATTCATGCAAACCTTGAAAAAATAAGTGAAAAATGACTCACTTGGCCAATTGTAGTGTTTTCAATTTCCCGCAAAATTTGTTTCCCGCGGGAACGGGAAAAATGAGCCATTTCCCGCTTGAATGCGGGAATTTCCCACACAGTACATACAGTTCAGTACATACTACGGTTAAAAAAGTTGCAAGAGTGCTACAAATTCGAATTTTGCTATAAAAAAGGTGTAATTGTTGTACACTTTAAAACTACAAGATCTAGTACGAAAATGAGTCCTAAAGTGACAGACAATACAATTGTTATTATTATTCAGCAAATACTTTCACTACAATGAAAATTTCCCGCATTCCCGCATTTCATTTCCCGTGGGAACAGGAAATTTTCAAAGTTGCGGGAATGCAGAATCCCGCATTCCCGTTGGAATCACTAGCCAATTGTATTGTAAACATTATGCCATGTTTCACAGTTGCACTATTTTGCTGTTCTGAGGATGTACCGGGAGTACCGAAAGTCTTTTCCAAAAATTAAAAAGCGAATTTCTTAGGTCTTAATGGCATTACAATGTCTTATTGGGACTCATTTTGAAGCTTAAAATAGATAACAAAAATTAGTCTAGTTTTCTTTTTTGTTGGAAAATACGTTTTATACTCGAATATTTCTGAAATAATACGTTAACATACGTGACATATACTAAGTGAGATTAGACTGTGTTCTACTCTACTAAGTATAGCCCTCTACTAAGTATAGCCCTCTGCTATACCTTCAATCAATCAAGCAAGAATCAATGTAATAAATCATAATTGAAAAGATTCTTTGATATTGATGATCTTTTCTTTGTCAAAGAAGTCCAAAGCTCCAAATTCAAAACTTCGTCGTGCTTCATTCCATCTCTTGCCTTCAGTTGAAATAGTTATTGCCAAAAAATGAACATAGATCTATACATTTTCCTCTTGGTCTGCATGGTCTTAAAAGAGGCAGCAAGTGATGAGGAAGCATTGCCATCAGACAAAAATGATTCCTCAGGGTGGGTGTTAATTTCAAATTTATTTATTGTTTAATCAATTAATTATTAATTTGTTAAATTTCAGACAACTTGAACAGAGAATTGTGGGAGGAGAGGTAGCAAAACCTCATTCTTTCCCATATATGGTGAGATTTTTTACTTGTTACTCTAAATAACTTCTTAGCCTGTTATGGTAATAATAATTGTGAACATCTTTCATTGCAGGCACTCATTCAAGTAAGTTTTAAGCCTTCAAATGGTGGAATGTATTGTGGAGGTGTGATTATAGACAAGGTAAAAAATAGTGTGAAAAAAAGTTATTTGCTTTCACAATTTTTTGTTGTACATATTACACAAAGCTACATATTTGATTAAAATGACAATATAATTGCAGATGAATGTGGTCACTGCTGCTCACTGTATCAGATCAGAAAGGGTAGAAAACTATGCAATCGTGGGTGGGGCTCACAACATATCCGCTCTTGGTAAGAATCCTCCGCCTGAAGTTCAGGTGAGCAACAATTTATCCTACACGTCTTTTCTTGCTACTTTTTTGTTCTAAGAAAATATTCATAAAACTGGGATTAAAACATATACTTTCAATCAATGCATGGTAAGTTTTAATGTCGATATAGATTGCAAAGGCCAAAAAAGTCATACCTCATCCCGAATATGACTTTTTGTTGTTCAACAATGATATTGCCATCATTCACTTGTTACAACCACTCCAATTCAATAAGTGAGTATCATTCTTTAATACAGGGTTATTCTGCTAAATTATTGCAATCCCAATCAGCACTAAAAAAGGTTTTAAAGTTTAAGTTGTTGCAATTTTACTTGTCTTATTCATAATAGATGTTTTTTGAACTGGGAAAAGAAGAAAAGATAAAATTTTACTAATTCGTTGTCATTCCAACCTGTAATATAATGTAAAATTACATAGAAAAGCCCATTGGCCATTTCAGGTATGTCAACAACATTGAGATTGCAGCAAAAAATCAGAGCTTTCCCCCCAACTCTAATGCAACTGTAATTGGTTGGGGCAAGACTAAGTGGGATGATAAGCAAGGGTCCTCACTGCTTCGTTTCAATACACTGAAAACAAAAGAGAGCAAAGGCAAGTTTATCCTTAGGAAATCCCACTCCTTTATTAATAAAAAAAAAACATTTAAAACAGTTGACAGTGCATATTCTGTCTTGTTATAGAATGCCAGCAAGTCCTTTTCGACTATAATGCACAAAAAATGCCCGAAAATTGGATGGAAGATAAGATTTGTGCAGGTCCACCTGGCAATGGAGTGTGTTCAGTAAGCTCTAATCCTCCACCGAATAACACAAGCCTATTTTGTATTGGTTACTTAAATAATATTTCTTCTTGAACGTTTCAGGGAGATTCTGGAGGTCCCATGGTGATTGATGAGGTACTTGCGGGTATATCTAGCTTTGCAACCAAAGAAGATTGTGGAGAAAAGCAACCAGTTTTCTTTGCCAAAGTATCTCACTTTGCCAATTGGTTGAATGAGAGCAAATCCTCCTCAACTTCTACTCTTTTGCCCTACTTTGCACATTTGGCCAAGATGCAAATGCTCTCACTTTTGGTTGTGAAATTGTCTTCTATTTTCACTGGCTAATGGCATTCAAAGCCCAAGGAAAAGAGAAGTCAACACTGAATTTCCTGGCCAATTCACCTTCTGGAATTGCCCAGATTTATCTAATTCTCTTTTAACATGAAACAAAAATATCGTTTTCTTGTACCCTGATGTTTCGATAACTGGATCCTTGCTTGCTTAGCGTTCGTTACACCCATAAAAAGCACTCTGTAGATCAAACTCTTTAGCAAACAATATATCAAATGAGATGAGTCAAAGAGCAATCCCAAATAACCCACCAGGAATATATGGACTTATTGTCCATATATGGACTTATTGTCCATATATTCCTAAGCAAATACGGAGGAAAATCGGTTCTATCCAGTTTGGTCACGTGACCAGCTCTTTGTGAGTGACTGCTTATCTTATTTAGCATCGGTCACGTGAGCCGTTGCATATCGCAAGGGAGCATCAAATGCGGCTTGCTACGAAACCGCGGGAAAGGAGTGGACACATAACAACAACATTACTAGTAGCAGTAGTAGAAATTGTGGTAGAAGTAGGAGAATTAAGCAGAAGTAAATAACTTTAGAGATCAGTTTAGAATTTTTTGTTGTTCAACAATCATTATTTTTCTCCTCTCAAGTCAAGTTATTCTTCTCTAATCCTAAAATACATTGAACCATAGTATACAATAAATTTCTTATAGAGTAATATTGTGTATTGTTCTTGTAGTAAAAAAAGGGAGGAGGAGAGGAGAGCATTAGCAAATTGTGCACATTTGTTTTTCCTTCCAAGTGGGCTGAGTGAGAAGCTGGACACAAACAAAACATGAGCAGGGTTTGCTTGTTGACTTTGGAGAAGCCTGAGAAAAATTTCAACACAAGCTTTCTATATATAATATATATCTATGTAATATATTTCGCATTAATAAGTAAACAGAGAAGAACAAGTAAAGAAAGTCTTACAGGGGTCAACTAAAAAATAGAGTTACTACATAGTGTTATATTATACGAGTAGCCACTACATAGTTTGCTTTTTACTCAAAAAAAGGCTTTCTTATTTGACTTATAAAGCCAAAATAGAGAAGAAAAGAGCCAAAACATCACATTTATCATGCTTCTTTCTTTTGTGATGTTATTTACAATATATTCGAATAATCAAAGGATCTTTTTTATAAACACTCATTCCTTAATTAACCTTTAGTAGTATGTAGTGCAATTACCCTTGTTTATTATTTAATCACTTTTATTCATTATCAGTTTGTTTCTTGTTAATAGCCAAGGTGGTAAATAGCCAACTTTGTCATGGTCAGCCAATTCCATTCCAATGTACTACGTAAGAAAATCAAGTAATTTTTTTGGTTCCCGTCATTTGACATGTGCACGAAATTGCCCGGGGTCGCTGGATTTTGTTGGCTGGCTCTTTTGGCTGGCGATGCTTCAAAAAACCAATTTCACATTAATGGAAAAACTTTTCAATATCACCAGCCACTACAGCCAGTACATAGGTACACAACCAACCAACCAAAACTCTCTTCACCCTTCACACTACTTACTATATTATACATAATATAGTACATTATGTACTTTCCTAATGGTTTCAGCAAAAAAGTAGTAAATAAAACCTACATATTTTGACAGCTATTACTACATATGTACTACTACAGGACTTCTATATTTATGTATTTATTTATATGTATGTTATGGGTAAAGTTACTTTATTTACTGCTTATTTACTGGCCACTCTTCTGTCCAAATTGTCTACTCGCACTAATGTAAGTCGGTCAATTTTGGGGCATGGACAAGCATTAAAGACGTTTTTTGAGAGTCACAGCAACAAAGACAGAAATCAATTACAATCCAATAAAAGAGATGAGAGCACGAGACATTTATTGTTTTAATGAATAATTTTTTAAAAAAAATTGAATTTCAATGTTGTTTTTTTTGTTTTTTTGTGACACCGAAAATTTGCATATGTAGACATAAATAAGTAAGTTTTGGCTGTCGCCTTCGATTTGTGAAACAAAAGCCCGAATGTTTTTACAATTGACAAGGAGATGGATGGATTGCCGGTCGAAATCGATCGCTCAATCCATCTGTCAATTCGATCTGCTATAGCCACACAATTCATGCGTAAAAAAAGAGCCAAATCCTTAACATTTCAATAAGAAAAAAGGTACATTTATGTACTACTACTACTAATGTATTATGTAAGTACAAGTATTGAGGAAGAAGTAAGTATGATAATTCCATCTTGGTACAGAAAAAGGAGAAGGAAGGGGGGGCATAAATCGCGTTGCTTGTCACAAGGAAGGACGACAAACGAGACGAAAATACGACTTCCATTAACATATTATGTATGCACTTCTCTCTTTATTCCATTTATTATCATTTTACTTTATGCCATTACTTATTACTATTCGTTATTATTAAAGTATTCGTACTAATCGTATTAAATAAAGTTTGTGTACTGTGAGATTGGAGTAAAACCGAGATTGGAGCCGGAGATAAATTGCATATGGACGGCGAATGACGGCGACATTTGCCGTTTCTTACTTGCTCTCTCTCTCTTTGTAGAATAATGAGAGCAAACTTAATTAAGCAAATTAATTAGCTGGCCCATTCACCAACCACATTACTATACACTAAATAAATTCGTTCCATATCAATGTGCTTTAATGAAGTACTGCTACGACTCCATTAGAGCTTTAATACTTTCACATATATGTATGTACTTTAAGTAAAATTGATAATGCAGTGCGACAACTTTGAAATTTCGCTGCTGTTGTCACTGCAAACATGCATGACGTTTTGCAGCAAGAATATCTAATGATCACTACTATTTCAAGTGAGATTGCTGAATAATTACTTAATTAGTAAAAAATGTAAGAAAAATGTGCCTGATTTAAGCAGTGTTTTATTGCCAAATTCCCTTTATTTTTGAATCTAGGGACGAATTGTGGTTGGTTTGGCAATCACTGCTGCATGTTGTCGTAGAACCAGTCGGTGAAGGTGGCGGCTCTGGCAAAGAAGCTGGCGTACTTCATGGAGCAGTCGCCGGATATCACGAAGCTGGCGATGCCGGCCAACTTGTCGTTAATGGCCATGGGACCGCCGGAATCGCCCTTGGTCATTACAAAAAAGTTGTTCAAAATTGAATTTTCTCTTAATAAAAGTGCTCAATTTTGACCTTAATTTTGATTGATAGGAATTAAGAAGGATATTTATTGGGACTCACGAAGCAGACGCCGTTGCCGGGAGGCCCGACGCAGAGCTTGTTGGACATGTCGATGGTTTGGCCGAAATCATCCTCAACCTCCTCCACACACTCTAAATTTCATTATTGAATAATAATTAATTGTTCAAAATTTTGATATTTTTTCATAAAATCAAAAAATTACCCTGGCTATTTCTTTGAATGGCGTCGTAGTTGACGTGGAGCTTGTCGGGATTGAAACCATCGAAGGAGAGTTTGCCCCATCCAGAGATTACGGCCGGGGAATTGTCTTCGAAAATCTCGTCCTGCTCGGGAAGCTCGATTGGCTGGACAAATCTTTTAAGAAAAGACAATTTTTATTAATTTAATTCCAAATTTTATTAAACATTTTTGAAAAAATGAATAATAATTTGTTTCATAATTACTCGTTGAGCTCGAACGGCTCTTCCAAGTGGATGATGGCGACGTCGTTGTTCAGAATGGTCGGGTCGTATTCGGGATGTACGATGATCTTCGCCGCCCTTCGAATCTGGCCAAAGAAAATAAACCAAATTTTGAATAATATGTATTAAAAAATTCATTTTTTTTTCATTTTTTTTCGTTTTTTTCAAAACTTACTTGTTCAGTGCCCTCGTTAACGGTTCTGTCGTGGTCGCCGCCAACTGCAGTGGTGTCTGAGGGCGAAGCCGTTATGCAATGGGCAGCCGTGATCACATTGTACTATTAATTGGTTACAATAAAGCTATTTTATTATTCTCACTATTCGGTTTAATAGTAATTGATTGATTGATTGATTGATTGATTGATTGATTGATTGATTGATTGATTGATTGGTCTTACCGCGTCCATGACAGAAGCACCACAAAGGTAAGTGAGTCCTCCAGCCTGACTGAGAAGCATGACCTAAGTTGCGTAACAATAAACATTTAATAAATCAATAAACATAAGTTAGAACTATAATAATAATTAATATTTGTTTCCAATAATTACCAAGTAGTCACTAATAATGAATTATGTCCAAATTGTTAATTATGTACCTGGTAAGGAATGGAGTTGGGCTCGGCCTCTTCTCCGCCCACAATGCGGCTATCACTGAAACAAAAAATCAGATTTCTCAGACAATCCAATCCTATTTTACTTTCAAAGTCCTAATTAAAGTAATTAACTAATTAATTAATTATGTAATTATCAAAAAGGCATTATTCATTACTCACTGAAAAACGGGTTTAAAGACCTTCTTCTCAGCACCAGAGGAGAAAGCGTCAGCGGCTCCAAGAGCCAAAATTACAAGCAACAAAAACTTGCAACTCATTTCTTACCTACTTTTATCAAGTGATTTAAAATCTGACTTTCTGTCAAGAGAACAAGAACTGGAGTGATCAGGCTTAAATGTAGATTTTTCAATAATAAAGGCTTTTTTTAGGTAGTGATGATTACGTAATGGGAGATTTTAGGACTCTGGGGTCAAAGGGGACATTAAAATTCTTTAATTTGTGAGAGAGCAAACATGAGGGTGACCACACCCAACTTCAATTTTCGTCTTGCTTTAGTTGCTTTCTTATCTTTTCTAGCTACTCAATATTTTATGCACAAGAAAAGTTTTAGCAAGATTTAAACTATTTATGCTATTAAAAACGTTTTCAAAATCTTTGACTAGATGTGAAGAATGTTTATTTAATAGGGCTCAGGGTGAATTTTGGTTTTCTATTTAACAAAGAATAACAATAATGTTGCTAAACGAATATTCAGTAGCAAATTACTGATAAGCCAAGTGAAACAAATTTTTTGAGAACACAAATAAAATCTGCCTTAAATTCGGTTAGTGCTTTGTCTTTATCAGCAAATTTTCACTAAAATGGACACAAAAAATTCACTTAGGTACATTAATCATCATTAAGTTCTTATAACAGCTTTATTGACTGCAATGCCATCCCATAAATGAAGTAATAGAAATCGAATAAGGTCATAAAGGAAGAACGACTTTTATTTTAGCTTTACGTCACTTAAACCGATTACGTAATCAACCAAAAATCCATTTTAGGCAAAGCTAATGATGAAAATATTGAAATTTTAGGGATAGAAAGAGCCAAAAAGTAGATAGAGAATTAATCAAAGAAGAATTTTAAGTCAATCATTATTAAGGAAAACTTTTTTTTCTCTTGATGAAAGTGAGTCTTAGAAAGTCCTTAGAGACTTCACTAAAAGCTCATCTTTAATTGATGAAATTAGTGAGGGTGACCAGGAAGATTGTGATTGCTGAAGCCAAAATTTTGGCTCCATCAGAAGATTTGTTCTCGTCAATCCACTTCGTGTAGACCGAAGCCTCAGTGAAGAAGCTGTAGGGACTGTTTGAATCATTTTCCACAGAAAGTTTGTAACTGGCAACCCCGGCCAAAGTGTCGTCGATCACCAAGGGACCTCCAAAATCGGCCTTATGAAAAAAAAATTTAAATAAACTTTAAAAATTGAAAAAAAGTATATATAACATTTTAATGGAAAAGTTCTTGTTGTTTAGAAAACATTTTGTTTACTTCAGAGCTGAGTCCGTTGGTGCGTGATCCTCCGCACAAAGTATTAAAAGCCTTCAGAGGATGCCCCAACTTCATCTCCCTTATTTCCTGGCATAC
>JAOXNJ010157590.1:0-10120 GCA_028566655.1 Metis holothuriae
TGCTCGGCGCTGGTGCACAAGCTCAGGTCCTGTCAGGACCGAGTTCTCTCCGTTTGCACGCAGATCCTGGCCCACATCGAGCCTGGCGAGAGCGAGCGACTGCGTCAATTCCGAGCCAAGTTCCCCGACGACATTCTCACCGACAATCTCGGCGGCCAGTTGTGGTTCGGCGCCGAGTGCCTGGCCGCGGGCTCCTCCATCATGAACAAGTCGGCCGAGTCCGACGCCATGCGCCCTTTGGCCAAGGCAGTCGTCAAAAGTCTCGAGAAAGTGAGGGCTCTGCTAAGAGAACAGTGTTTGAGTGGCTGTCAAGAGCTCAGTGAGAAAGTTCGAGAAAATCTGCGCATATTCGATAGACTTTTTGCAGATTTTGAGCTCGCCTACGTGCAGTGCATGGTGCATGTGAAGAGTGTGCACGAGTACGAGTTGCATCAAGATCTGATTGTGCTCTTCAGCGAAACACTACAGCAAGCAGTGTTAGACGGGTTAATTGCACGTGATATGGTGGATACTTTTGATCCGGCCCTCATGTTTGCCATCCCTAGACTGGCTCTGGTGCACGGATTGCTTATTTGTCCGCATGGGCCTTTGGCAATGGATCATCATGGCTCCAAGAACTTTCCCGAGCTCTTCTTGCCCTTCAAGAATCTGCTCAGGAAGATCAGAGAGCTGCTGAGGACTCTAGAGCAACACGAGGTCGTGGTACTACGAATGTTGCTCTGCCAACTCGAGGAGCCGGCCAACATAAACAGGTGACAAAAATCATTGTTTTAATTGTCGTTTTTGTTTTGCTTTCCCTTACTTATGCTTTGATCTGTCCTGTAGATTGTTGGATGAGGTGAAGGGTCGACTTGAGGTGGAGCGGGAGGCCAATAAACTACAGGAGAAGCTGACAATGGCGCCTCACTCGGCCTCTTCCTCCTCTTCAGCCGAAGCTCGAAAGATTGCCAAGTCCATTTTGCACGAAGTGATCAAGCAAGTCGTGCCCAGAGACAGTCGCACGGTTGCCATAGATTGTACGGGTCCAGAAATCAGGGTGAACGTTAGGCAAACTTCGTCGGCAGCAGCGAGTGAGCAGCCAGTGAGACTGAAGAGAAGGAATGCCAAGTACGATCCCAAGCGAATCCCTATCAAGTGAGCTAAAATACATATTCAACCGAAAAATTGGAGTCAAAATGACTTTCCTTTAAAATAAACAGTGGACATAAATTTTGATTGATTGATGTAAGGGGCTGTAATGAAACTCGTTTTTTAGATACCAGAAGGATCGTCGCGCAAAGTTCAAATCGACGGAAGACCTTATTCATCGCCTTTATGTGTGTATCTCGGGCGCTGCTGATCAACTTCAAAGCAACTACGCGTCCGACTTTCGTTCCATACTGAAATCAGTATTTGTTTTGAATTCTACACCCGAAGATGAAGAGGAGACCAGCTTGGACGAGGACAACACAGAACAGGACGAGGAACCCACATACGACTTTGATTATGACTCGGTCGGAGCAGCGAGTAATAGTGCAGTAGAAAACATCGAAAATGCAACTACGAGTGCAGGACAATTCCCAGTCGATCTAGCCACAGATGCCTTGCAAGAAGAAATCAGGTGAGATGAAGCCATAGCAATGGCAGGGTTCTTTAGTAACTCATCTTTCAATTCCATTTTTATAGCACCCGTTTTCACAACGATCTGGTTGGGGCCGGGGCTAGTGGAGGCGCCAGCTCCCCCACTCCTTCGATGATGGGCACCGCATATGCCCAGAACCTTGATCTGATGCACTTGCAGGAGCAGGAAGAGGAGCTCAGAGCCACATCTCCAGTCCCACCCGTGAGAAACAACAGAGTTCAGGACGACGGAAGCACTCGCATGGCTGCGTCAAGTCGAAGAGGTCGATCGCAACACAGCTTTTACTATCAGTCAGAACCCACTCTAATGGACATAGCAGAAGGCGAAGTGCCCGAGGTATTAGGGCAAGATCCGGAATTTGTCGCTCATCAAGCCTCCAACAACAATGAAAACAGGACAGCTGAAAATAATGGGAGAAACCGTAGTAGCGAGACAAGTGATCGAAACAGAAATAGAGTCTTATCACAGCCACCTCCGTGGGTGCCAGATGAGGCGGCTCCAAGCTGCATGAGATGTATGGTTGCATTCACACTCTTCAGACGGCGGCACCATTGCAGGTAAGAAATATTATTGATTAATTTAGAGTTAAGTAGTGCCATTTAATATATGAATCCAAATATTTTCACAGACATTGCGGCTTGGTATTTTGCAATCGGTGCTCATCCCGCTCCATATCCTTGCCGAACTTTGGTTGGGAACGGCCCGTGCGTGTGTGCGTAACGTGCTACGAATCCCTGGACAGCGGTCTCGATGAGTCAAACGACAATGACTACGAAGAAGAGAGCGATGTCAATGGGGCCTGGGTAAACAACCTGGCCCTTGTATCTTGACGGCAAAAGTAGCATTCAGAAAATATCCATCACACTGTGAGAGAGCTTCAAAGCCGAGTCGTCCCCTTAGCAAGGCTCTTCGAAAGCAACTTCTGGCGTCCAGCAATCGAATTATGTCAGCAGACGATCGTGGTAAAACACAAAAAGTACAGAAATATCGTTATGTGTGAATCACATTATTCTACAAATATCGTTCAATAACCTTCCTCACTCCTCGCTATCATCATCGCTTTGCAATCAACAGAGGTATTGTCTAGCACTTTTTGGCTTTATCGTTTTTCCCGCACATTTCGTGTAATTTGCCTAAAGAGAAAAGCGCGACGCAAATCTTCAAATTTACTTCATTCAAGCACTCAAGAAATCACTCAATGTTCAGAGCAAATAGATGAACTATGGAATATTAACCTTTGGCCGTGTCCTTACGCTTTTTAACTGTTTTTAATCTACAATGTTGCTACAGCCTTGTATCTCTCAACGTCTGTTTTCGTCACTATCAGTCATTTTTATGCAGTAGTCCAAATTGAATTTATCAATACAATCCTTTGAGATCAACACAGGGAGCGTTTTGGTGGTGAACAATCTGCAATTTTAATCAATCACCAAGGCCAATCCTTCCTTTCTCATCGTTTTTGGTGGCACTGATGATAGCTCGCTGTTCATAGTGGCCATGTAAGTCTGATTGGCTGAAGCAAAGCAGCTAATGGGAGTGGCGGGAAATACGAATTACAAACCGGTGTTATGTTCAAAATCGGCTGCATTCACATTTTTACACTTTCTCCGTCTCATTTTTTGAAGGGGGGACACAATTCTTAGGGTGCAACAATTAAGACAAGTGGACAACAACTATACACAAAAACCAAGCCCCTTCTTTACACAAGGTCCTAAAACAATTTCCTTAGTATCTTATGGGCACCTCAAAAAGTTGTCTTGTCTAATTTCAACCACATTTAGACACGCAACTTGTTTTGAAAATATTTACAGTAAACACATAAAAATAATTGCAGGAGCTCTAAATCCATCCATAAAAAGGTTAAAATGGTTGTTGTTTTTTCCAATAATCCCATCAAACATACGCTAAACAAAGGGGTTGATTCACTTATTAAGGGTCTCAATTTCTTGACAAGGTCACCAGACAATGGAGGGAGGTCACAAAAATTGGGGTCTTTAGTACCTCTAACTCAATAAATTGTGGCCAGCTGCATTTTGATTGATTGAGCATTGATTGATTGATTGATCATGTCATGGATGAGCATCTGATATTGGGTGATCCCATTTGCGTGAGCACTCTGTCCAGCCATTGCAGCGGTCCATTGAGATGCAGCTCGATCCAAGATGGCGTCGCCGTGACGGTTTGGCGACGGTAATCAGCGCCCCAGCCCTTGACAAAGCTCATTCTGATGGTGCACATGTGTGTCAGCTGATAAACCGCCTCGAAACCCTGATTCACGGACTGAGAAAGCAGGGCAGCAAACTCCTGATTATTGAAAATCTTCAGATTGCAGCCAGCTGGGATCTTGCAAACCTAAAAACACCGAGCAATGAGACAAATTTCATAAATTTTCTATAATTATTATTGTTCAATTTTGACTTACTGTGGCCGGATGCCAGCTGTAGCGTTGGTTGCAATTGGGGCTTTGCACAAAAATGGCGGATTGGGAGAGACATTCCGCGAAAACTTCTCCTCCAATGTAGTAGAGACGAACGCCACGCCCGATGTTGCTACGAGTCTGCTCCACCACCGAGTTCCTGTTCACATTGGAGAGCAGACCCAAACAAAACCTGGAACCAAATCGAAACATTTATTTAATAACAATCTTCTTTAAAATCTGTTTTTTGAAGGAATTACGACCTGTCAGCACTGCTGGGATCAGTGAATCCATCCACGGTGACCGAGGGTTGACTGGCATGAAAGGTATCCCCGACCCTGTTGTTGAGCTCGTAATAGGAGATGGAGCACCAGAAGGCAGGCTCCATGTACCTTATGGGGGCTGCCTCGACCCTAGGAGCCAGAGGACTGACTGATCTGCTGGGAACAATTGAGCCGGGACTAACAGTGGTGGAATGCATGGTGGGCGATTGTTCTGCAGGAACTCCTTCATTAGGAGGACCTCCACTATTCATTTCATCCAGGGAATTCAACTCCATTTCCTCTCCGGTGCCAGCTGCTGCATGATTTGGCACCAAGACACTCGGTACCTGACACTTTTTGTAGTGGTAGGGGTTGACGCAGACCTCTTCTCTTCTGAGGTGGAAGGCGAAGAGACAATTTGCCACCGGCTTAAGTTCGTGGTGAGATTGGACGTCGGGGTGGCTCCACAAACGACAATAGATCACGTGCGGCATCCCCTTCTTCTGCGAGACCTTCATGGCCAATTTATTGCATTTTCAGCAGAATTTTGATAAAAATCCATTAATGAAAATTGAAAAATGACACAATTTTTATATAGGAGAGATTAGGATGGAATTACTTGGAGACGTCCATCGAGTGATCTTGGGATGGTGATGCAGTTGGTGGATGAGTCTTGAGTGGTGATTGCGCGTTGCAGCTCCTCCAGACTTCCGTTCTTCTTGAGCTTCTTCACCAGACTCTTGACAGCCTTCTCCGACCACTTCTCCTCCTGCTCGCTCACGAATTCACCCTTACGAAGGGACAACAGCTGCTTCACCAACGGAGAAGTCAGCGGCAACATCGTCTCTATCTTGAATTTTAAAGTTTTTTATTATTATTTTAGATTTACTACCTATAATAGTACTTAATATAGTTATTATATAGTTTATAGTAAATAATTACTATAATAATTTAGTATATAGTACTTTAGGTAAGTCATTGTGCTTTACTTCATATTTTATTATAATTATGATTATTAGGTAATATCAAAAAAGTGCTAAAAAAGTGATTATATTAGGTGAATGAATAATTTACCACTTATAAAAAGGGATCTTTTGGAAGTTAGGGTAGCAGCTAGTGTAAAGATGTTACTTTATTTGTTACAATTATTGGTCATGATAATGTTTTTTGTGTTGCCAGCTCGATTTGCTCGTTTTTTCAAGGTCAGGGCTCAAAGTACAAATGCAAACGTTTGTTTGTGCAATTGCCTCGATCAATTTTGCACTACTGCACTTGCACTCGAGATAAAACTCACTGCACATGTGTGTCACTCACCCAACTTGTGTGGATGTACATACACATGTGTTCACAATTTTTCTCTTTTCTAATGTACTTCACACTAGGTACTTTATTGATCTACACGTACCTACATGTGTTTAGTTGCTTTCCTATTGTTACTTGCATTATTGATGCATTTGCTTTACTACCTATACTCTGTTTAATACTTCGGTTATTATACCAAACTATAATATGTACCTATAAAAAGTGCATTATATTAAATACTGAGATGTCCTGAAGGTACATTCTCTGTACCTACTTCTGTGCAGCATTTTTCGCAATAAAAAAAGAGATTGCCAACTGAAAAGAATTTGCTTTGCTGTTGCCAAGTGAACAAACAGCAAGCAAGCAAGTTGGGCAAGAAGAGACATTAAACAGCTGCAGCTGACAAAAAAAAAAGCGAAAGTTGTCGTTAACGATTGGCTACAATCGAACTCTATTTTCTTAACAACCTTTATATCTGTACGTTCTTGGTGCCCTTTAAGTTTTATTTAGAAGAGAAGATTGAAATAAGACGTTTTGCAGCATAAACGTCATTTAAGTAAGAATACAATGAAAATGAAGTTTCCAAAATTATCTTTTTAATTAATGAATGCAATTAAATGTATTTTAATGCTATTTAAATGACCTTTGAGAGTGGGGGGATGGAGTGTTGGGCCTGCATGCGTTCGTTGCTGGGGCAGTCGGTCAACTGGGGCTCGGGATGCGATGCACTTTGTCTGGCTTACTTCGACGACAATAACGACCACCACCTGAACAACAACGACGACAACGAGGACGACGTGAACAACGTGAACAACGTGGAGTAGGGCAAGTGGGGCGTGCGAGGAGAAAGCAGCTTGGCTGTGGCACCGACGTCTGTCTGCCACACGCACGCGGCCTTCCTCGATGCACCGCCAAGTCTGCGTTGCAACGCAAATCTACACGATCATTCCCATTTTTTGACCTCACCATATTTTCCAGAACATTCTGCCTCTCTTACTACACTAATTCGTCTCATAATTATTTTACCTAAAGCCCTTGATTCAAGCCCAAATATTTGGTTCGGCATTGATTCCCAGGTATTGTATTTTTCTTTTAAAAATGGTTGATAAGGGATAATTTTCTTTGGCATGGTGATTGAGCGAGAAGTCATTTTTTTACAGGGTCATCTCGCTCTCTTAGACCTTTTTTTGATTTTTGTTTGAAGACAAATTATAGGGTCATTTAAAGGGAATGACCGTGTATCCTGTCTGAAAAGCGTTGCAGTTCTGGGCTTGCTCAGACAGCATTGTACTGGCTTTCTGGCTGCATTAACTAGCTGCCGCTTTTCCCAAGGGCCTGCAAACTATGAAGTAAATGCTTACTCAGCACCTTTGCAGGCCTAAAAAAGCACTCAAACCATTCACTCTGTCACTCACAATCTATTCAATGACAAACAAGTGATACACACATCAAAGTTTGCAAGAACTTTTTATTCACTCCTTTATTTCACTTTTATGTAGTAAAAGTGTGCTTTAATTCCTTTTTAGTGCTTTCTAGTAGAAAAATGCCTCAAGAAAAGGCTCAGAAGAAGTTTTTAAAGCAGACTTTTCCAATCAAAAAAAGATGCTGTTACGGACAAAAAAAGTGTTATGGTCAGTAAACAAGTTTTTACGAGGAACAAGTTTTGTTGCCTTGTTACGTAATCTTCCAGAATGGATTTGAGACTCTGGGCGTCGTTGAGTCTCGGAAAAGGTTTTGGGGGCTTGGACTTCTCGAGAAACGAGCATAACGAGTCCCAATCCTCGCCCAGAGTACGAACCAAAAGTCTGGAAGGTTCCACGACCGAGTGAACATTTTTCACCCAAGATTCGTAGTACTTCCTGCCCTCTTCCATGCTCATCTTATCCTATGAACAATTAAGTAATAATAGACAATTAATAGTAATAGTAATAATTATTATTATATGTAATTATATTATTATATGAATAGTAGATACTATATACTTTATGTAAGTACTTTATATGTACTTTATAATATAAATGTCAAAAATGAAGTTTGTTAATGACTTAATTAGTATGTTAATTAGGGTTTAATTAAGATAAATTATGAGGTTTAAGATTAAATTAAGGTATAAGATAAATTACTTTGATGCCAAGTTTGATGAATTCCTTGCTTCTCTCTGCCAATCTTAGATTGTGTGATTCGTGTGAGTTGGAGAGAGAGAGCATTAGATTCAGAGGAAATTCGTATAATTTGGCGTTGGTTGAGTTGTTGATGGTCGAGGTGACTGAACGATGCCAGGATTCGGGATCGCGTTCACTCAAAATTACTAATTGAAAAAGATTTTTTTTAATTTTAATATTTTAATTCAAATTTTTATTTTCTTTCATTTTTATGAAAATAAATATTGTGTTGAATTCACCTTTGACGTTGGGCCAGAGCTCTTGGTAAAGCTCTTTCCAGAAGCAGTTCACCGGCAGATCCAGAGCAGCTCTTTGGAAAAAATGAAATAAATCATGAAGTAAAAGCAAAAAGAAATGGAATCTTTTTTTGAAAAAAAAAATTAAAAATATGTTTTTCATAATATTGGTTATTATAGATAACATTTTATGCAATGCCTACTTGTATCCATTGCTCTTTAGAAAGTTGACAATAGATCTGGCATCCCTTTTCCCATCCAACGCCTAACAAAAATCTAAATATTAGTTGAATCATAGCAAAAAATTTAAAAAAATATATAAATATATTTAAAAATATTTGCTTGAAAAAATAAAAATTAATTTAAATGAAGGTTTTAAAAATAGCAATATTTCACCTCATTCCAAAAGATTGCGTGTTCATGCGTCCTGGCGATGTTCTCCGGGCCGCAAATCTCCCACATGTGATAACATTTGCCTCCCAGAAGCTCCTCCAAAGCCAACTTTAAAGACACGCTTCCTAATCAAAATTTTGACATTTTTTCAAAAATAAAAAAGATTTTTAAAAATATTTAAAAAAAAACATGTTAAAAATTGATTTTTTTCTCAATTTTGCAACCCGTTCTAGGCAGACCGACGCCGAGCACGAAGCACTCCTCCTCGTCCATCACGCAATTGTTGCTTCTCTGAGAACTTTCCTCTATTACTGCAGGTTCGAAGAGATAAGACAACAAAAGCTGAAAAGTGCCTTTATCTCAGTACATTTATTAGCAGTAATGATGGCAAACTTGTCTGACGTGTCTTATATGAGTTCATAAATGCGTTTATTCAGCCTCGTAACAACCAATTTAATGTTTCTCTCTATATTTCTAGATCACACATTTATAGAAAGTCTATTGGTCCAAAAAAACAAGAAGTATTCATTAATTCCTTAACCTATTACAATCAATCAATCAATCAACAAACTTTCTTTATTAGTGCTCAAGTTCATATCAATTTCCCTAACAATAAAACAGACTTAAGTAAGAATCCTTTTTTTAAACTATGTAATTTTTTCTTCTGGAAAATCAATCAATCAATCAATTTTGGCCATATCCAAATAAGCCTTGAAGTCATTATATCCAAAGAGCTCAAAATCGATTCTGTACATGTCATAAAGTCCCTTGACCATCTCCTTGGTGATGGCGCCAAACAAGATTTCAGCAGGAGATTTGACTCTGGGTCGTCGTGGCTCATAGTGACTATTAAGAGATTTTTGGGTTTTGATTAAAGTCAGATTCAGGGATTGCACAATGTAGTTTGTGTCCTCGTCGAAACTTTCTATGTGGCCTAGAACGTCGAAATCGAGCTCGCAAAAGGGACAAATCGACCATTGGGGTCTGAAGTGAACATTGATCGATTTTGGGTCTCCAGAGCTCGACCAGGTCAGAAGCAGGTGACGTACCAGCTCCGTGAACTGCACCCGGCCCGTGCTGAAAATCAATCAAGAGAGCTGATTAATAAAACAATCAATCAATCAATCAATCAATCAATCAATGAAGGATTAAGATGTGATTTGATTTTGTTGATTACAGGGTGGAATTTCCATTGGGCGGTCTCTGCGTCCTAATGACGTCTGTCTCCAGCTCCTTGATGTCGTATTGTGGCGAATTTTGCACGAACTTATTAATGTAGGCCGAGACGATTCGTTGGAAGGGATGACGCACGAAGACGAATCTCAGCTTCTCCTTGTCCAATGTTGATAAACTGAAATTTTGCTTTAGCGCCATATAAGCGCTCTTGCGATCCCTCATCGCTGGAGCGCCAAGTCTTCTATAGGGCGACTCAAAACCTGCTGCGAAAATCAATCAATCAATCAATCAATCAATCAATCAATCAATGAAGGAGATTACTACTTGCCAATGAGTCTGGCCAAATGTGCCAGCCAAGTTGTGGAGCCGCATTTGGCAATTGTGCAGTACACGAAATTGTATTTTTCGCTTAAAAACAACTTGTGATCCCAATAATCCTTTCCTTTCTTAACCAAAGAACTGATCCAAGACTTGGAGCAACCCTGACGCAGTACTGAAAGTCGACTTTTATACTTGCTTTGAGCAGATTTTCTAATATTAATCATGTCTTG
>JAOXNJ010157590.1:10220-20943 GCA_028566655.1 Metis holothuriae
GAGCAACCCTGACGCAGTACTGAAAGTCGACTTTTATACTTGCTTTGAGCAGATTTTCTAATATTAATCATGTCTTGGCTCTTAATGCCATTATAAGCGTCATTAATGCCATTGTTATTCGAGCTATTTGTAGTATTGTTAATATTATCATCTTTATCATTGCTCCTTTTATCATTGTTGTCATCTTTATCAGTCACATTGCTATTGTTATTCGAGCTATTTGTAGTATTTATAATACTGTCCTTGTTATTATTATCATCTTTTTCATTGCTCCTTTTATCAATATTGTCATCTTTATCAGTCCCATTGCTGTTGCCATGAGGAATAAGCAGATTGTGATAGGTGTGAGATTTCAGCACGCCTTTAAACAAAGCAATGGAATGAATAGAGATCAATCAAGGATTATTAACAACTCATGACCTTATTTAATCACTTAATTGATTTAATGACTTAATTAATGACATAATTAATGACATAATGAGCTAGTGCTATGTTACTTACTGGTGATTTTGTTCCACAACAAGGTCTTCTCCTTGCCGTAGTCGTTGCTCTCGTGCAAGAGGTACCACGGCCTGGGCCCCACCTCCCTGAAGTCGCCGAAGAACTTCTGCTCCAACAAGCTCGACAGCTGCCAGACGAACATGGCGGCCAACAGCAGGGAGAGGACGATGAAGATGTAGCGATGTCGATTCATTTCTCTGACAATTTTTGGATTATTCCAAACTTTTCGATGTTTAACGACTCAAATTTCGTCAAAGACTTAGATATTATTGTTTTTGAGTAGCTAGCATTTCAAATTCTTTTTTGCTTCGACACTTGTTAAATTGATTCTTTTAAAGGCCACTTGAAACGCGATCATTATTAGGGTAGAGGATTCGGAACGACTTCTTTCAAGTGTTTCCACACTTGGCAAATTATTCTCACTCTCATTAGTGGAGTGGCTATTTATAATTCGAAGATTTTGTTAAGCGATCACTGTAATTGAAAAATATACAAATATTTATATACTATATTTATATTTAAACCTTCAAAATCGTTTGTTTTCCATTCGCTCTTGTATTAGCAAAGTCAATTTCCACGCACTTTTTGTGGAAGAACCATCAATAAACAAGAAAATGAATGTATGTACTGCATTCATTAAATGGGGACAAAGAAGGAAGCAGAATCAATTAGGGTAGTAGGGAAGTCCCATAATCCATGTTTTGTGACAATATAGGGTAAATTCATTTTTCGTGGCACTTACTACTTTACTTAAATCGTATTTACAGAAGAGAGGAGAAGCAGACGAAAATTGCTCAAAAATGGAAATAATTCAATAACATAAAAAATTATTTATATAATATAATTATATTAAAGGGACTAGTTTTCTATTATATGTATGTGTACTAAATTGATCAGAGTCAAGTTGACTAGTCACCAAGCTTTTCAAATGACACAACGTTTTCACAAAGGCCAATTTTCTTGTAGCGAAGTTCATTATTAACCATTTCTTCTCCTCAGAAGCATCT
Organism: Metis holothuriae; assembly: GCA_028566655.1. Classification (NCBI taxonomy): domain Eukaryota; kingdom Metazoa; phylum Arthropoda; class Copepoda; order Harpacticoida; family Metidae; genus Metis; species Metis holothuriae. The sequence continues at coordinate 11,729 of JAOXNJ010157590.1, forward strand.
GGCATTGGTCTGGGAAAGAAGGGAAGAAAAGAAGTCGATTAATTAATTAAAAAGCTTTAATTTTCAAATAAATTGATCATAAATTAAATAATAACAAATCAATTTATGTACCTTTCTCAGTGATTTGAGTCCATTGGCATTACGTATGGCCTGCATCAGCTCCAACTGCGTCTCCTTCTTTACCACATTATTATTATTATTCACAATAGTGTTATTGTTGTTCTTGTTCAAGCTCTTCTTGTGCTTGTCGTTGTTGATCTTGTTGCCGAAGTTGTTGTCGACGACGGGCATGGACCTGGGCACGAGGAAGGAGACGCCGGAGTCGTTGTCATCGGAGCTGTCCACTCTGCTCTCTCTCATCTCAACATTCTTGCTTATTTGAGCCCTAGGAATAACGAACGAGCTAGGAATGTCACCGAATGCGAACTTGGGCTTGTTGTTGTTGTTGTTGTTCTCGGACACGACGATGAGCACGCTTTCCGGGTGGCTGACGGCCTCGTTGGAGCGCACCTTCTCGATGGCCGACGTCATCGTGGACTTGGACGAGGGCGACGTCGACTTCTTCTCGCCGAAGTAGTAGTGGTTGCTGTCCGACGCCAATCTAGACGAGTCCGTGGCCAGCCACGAGTTCGACGAGATCGTCTCCGACTTCGGCTCGTTGATGGGGATGTTCAAGACGTTGTTGTTGTTCTGGATGGAGTCGAGTTTGTTGTTGTTGATGTCGTTGTTGCACTTCATGTTGTTGTTGTTGATGTCGCTGACGTTGTTCTTGCCGACGTCGTTGCTGTTGTTACCCTTGTTGTTAAGATCGTTGTTCTTGATGCCGTCGTTCCTGATGTTGATGCCGTTCCTCTTATTCCTCTTGTCCTCGTTGTCCTTGGTGCTCTTGTTATTGATGTTGTTGTTGTCGCAATGGTCGTCGTCCCTGCCGTACTTGGCCTTGGCCGCGCTCTCGAAGTACTCCCTGTTCGCGGCCACGACGGCCGACATGGGGCCCGAACTCTTCTCCTCGTGCCGCTCGTTCCAAGTGTTCATCTTTAATGGAAACATTGCGAATATAGGTACACGAAATTCGAAAAAGAAGTCGAATTATTTTACCTTTATAAGTGGCTTGGCTCCCTTGCCGAATTCCTTTTTGTTTTGCATGGCCATTGTTAAGGGTGTGTGTGTCGAATCGATGCGTTTTAGAGCGATGAATTCGCGACGAAGACGAGGCAAGCCATGAAGATCAGCTTCACGATGACCACCTGGAACGAAAAGGGGTTTAGAGTGAGCAAGGAGAAGTGCCTCGACATCGTGTACCAAGAGATCAAGGTCGACCACAACAATATCATTGATGTAACTTCTCAGGATTAATGCAGTACAGCCAAACTTCCATTACTATCTCTATTTATAGCCAAGTACAGAACTAGGTAGGTACGTACATAACAAGTGTGCAAAGACAATTGTGCAAGACTTGTGTAAATAACTTGTACTTATATACATAAATGTAGAAAAAGTTTTCATAAAACATTCCTTTTTTCCTTGGACATTCAATATTTAAGCAGTGCATGTTTATTTAACACATCATAGCACTTAATACGTAGTAAATTACGAGTATATATACTAATATTTATATTTTATTAAGAAATGACTTTGAAATATACATTTTTTCCATATATTTTTCATTTTTTTCTACTTTTCTTATTCAATTTCTTTGACACATTGACAACTTCTTGAACCTCTTACTGCAAGTATTTACTTGGAATCTCGCATTTTGTGGGTTTTCAAGGCGCTTCTCGCTCTTGAACGACGTGAGTAGACACGCACAATCGCACTTGAAATGCGGAGTGAAAGGGAAGGAGCGACATTACTCGCTTCAAAGGAAGCTCGGTCACATTCTCACTTTTTGCAATATATAAAACTCTTTCTTCTTATGTACTGTTATTTATTCCATTCTTTACTTGCACTACTTGCTTTTACTTAGTAATGACATCAGTTAATATGAGTTTCGAGTAATAAGACTAATAACTTGTATTAAGAGTATTATAGCTCCATTAGCAGCTTCCATAAATGGCATTGTTCCTGGTAGTAATCACTCCTCTATTGCAATTCAAATCATTACTTCCATTACTTTCAAGAACTTCTACTTATTACTACTTTATTACTAAAAGAACTACTACTAACCTAAGCACTTCCTACATACAGTATACTATGTAGTACTTTATGTAGCATAAAAAGTAGGTATATTTATTAGAAGTTGTTCTATTGACACTTGATTTCAACATTGAGCCCAACATATAATTGTACTTGGAGTGGCCTGGCTCCCATTCCGAGGTGCCTCAGGCCATTTGGCTCGTCACCATTCAATAAATAAACTTCCTTTTTACTACTTACTACTCTTATCTACTACAATGCCATTAAATACCATTGGTGAAATACTACTTTTACTACTTTTACTACTACTTACTACATACTTTTATTTTCTCTTATCTACTACAATGCCATTAAATACCATTGGTGAAATACTACTTTTACTACCTTTACTTCTACTTACTACATACTACTTATTACTACTTTTACTACTACTTACTACATACTACTACTTTTACTACTACTTTTCTACCACTTACTACTGCATACTACTACTTTTACTACTACTTACTACATACTACTACTTTTACTACTACTTTTCTACCACTTACTACTGCCTAATACTACTTTTACTACCACTTACATACCACTACTTACTACATGCTACTTATTACTACTTTTACTACTTCTTATTTCTACTTACTACTTCTTACTTCTACTTGCTATTACTTTTACTACTTTTACTACTACTTTTACTACTGCTTTTCTACTACTTTTTACTATAAAAACTGATATGAACTGGACTTGGGGCCAGGCCTGGACGCCCACCTTCGACCTTGACCCAAAGACCAGTACATACTACAGTCACTACTACTATTTAGTACTACAATGCTACGTACTTTATACTACTACCTATCGCTCATAATAGTACAAAGCATTGCTAAGACTAAACAACAATATAATATTGTACATAGAATATGCATTATTTGGAGATGCTGGATGCGACTAGAAGTGCTCGTATGTATGTATAAAAAGCATTATTGTATTATTATGAACTTGAGAAAATGCTTTATATTTGCTTTAAAATCGACTTTTACCTATTGGCAGGGACAATGGGCATTTTGGAATGACAATGCGCAAGTCCTGCTCCATCCCTGAGCTCGAAAAGTGATTGATGGATCTGAGCACTCATCAATCAACAATGAGATTCGATCGCATTGACGACGTGAATACACATTACTTTCTTCAATATTCTCTTCATTAGGTACTACTGTAATATTTTATGTACAACCAATGTAGCAGACATTTAAACACGTATTATGCATGAGTTATGCCTGGGCATCAATTATGAGGCAGTGGCTAATGCAATCAGTACCTACTTACTACAGGAACAAAATTGATTACTACTTTTAACTGAACCCATGTATTAGATCCAAATGAAGTAGCTTTACGTAGTCAGCATTCGTTTCTGCCCTTCATCATCCATCACTTTTGCAATGTTTAAGCAATTATCCTCAGCTTTTATCCTTAATCTCAGTAATAAATGGCATATACAGTACATACTTGCAAAATTATTATTAGTGGCATCATTAGCTGATAATCAGAGGGAATCTAATGATTTGGTGCAGTGATTAAGAACAATGAAATATCGACATTTGACTTCGACATTTTGAAAGCTGGAAAATGATGCTGAATTCGACCTCGAAATCGAGATAAAAGCGTCAGTTTCAAGACATTTACGATATATGTACTAAGTTTTCGTTGCCAGATGACTCGAGGCAATCGACCTTGCAACAAAGTTGAGCTAACGCCCACAACCATTGTGTACTGACATTCTTTATAGTAAACACTAAACACTGCAATGCTTAGATTAATAATGTTCCTTATAGTAGTAATTGTTGTTGTATTTTTATGTTGTTGTTTTTGCTTACTTTTTTATTAATGTTCCTCTTTATTAGTGGCATCTACATACATATAGCAAGATTTTTTATGTTTCAAGCACTATTTACTATACACATTTACTAACATAAGTACTTCTATTATATTACTATTGACTTCGATTGCTTTAATTCTACTGCTTTGCTTTAAATAAACGTGCTTGGATTCCAATGTCATGCTCGACTGCAAGTGAATAGTGTGGGAACAAATCTCTATCACTTCCCAATCAATCAATCAATCAACCAATCAATCAATCAATCAGTGACTAAGTAAGAAGTCACTTTAACTGCAAACATTGCAATGGTCAAGTCGAGTAAATTGGAAAGTTTAAGGGCGGCAAATGCACTTTTTCGCAAGCATTTTCAGCCAGCTCCATCATCTGCGAAACAAGAAAAGCTGTGATATCAGACCACTAGCTAACAATCATTTTGGCCACATGTCGCTAGTAAAAAATGGAACCAACTGTCACCACTCAATCACAACTTTAGATTACTTACATTAATATTTGCCTCCCTTTTTATATTTACTAGATTTATACTCGTACGTAGTGTGTAAAGTTTACTCACTTTGTAAGTAATGATGAGTTGAATTACGTAATCCTCTTGGCACCTTTTAAAAACACTCTTTAAAGCAGCCCTTTTCAATAGCACTAATAAGAACTTATTACTGTCTTTCTTCTAAAATGAAAACAATAGGTAAATATTAGTACATACTTATTTAATGAAGTAGGGAAATTTCAGAGAATTGTGAGTCTGTTTCGTGGGACCGACTTGGCTCGACTGACACTGCTTAGCACGGACACGCTCACCTCGGGGCGTGGACAGGTCGAACCACTGCAACTACTACTATGAGTCTATGACTACTACCTACTACTACTACTATGACTACTATAGCTATTACTACTAGTACTAGTCTACTACATAATGCTACTACATTAGATGAGGTTGAGGTTCGTGTTGGATGATGCGGAAGTTCCTTTTGCCTGGCATTTGCCTCCCTTTGCTATTACACCTTTTGGCAAAGTAATCAAGAATGGACTCCAATGCTTTGTTAATCAAGGTCATTTTGAATGGGCTTCTCTCTGCACTGACCAAATGGGCAAACACAATCGACCTTCGATTGTCATGCAGCAAACCCACAGACCTTGACGACTTCAAGTCATTCAAATCTCATTTAACTAGACAATTCCTATTGAAAGAGAGAAGGAAAACGTACTATTTAAGTAGATAATTAGTGCAATTATGACTACTTTGACTTATTATCCAATGTAATAACTTTTTTTCTGTACTCTCTAGTGTAGTACTAACTGAGATGAGTGCTGCCTCTCACCCTCCTTCGGCTCATTGCATGCATTAAAAGTAAAAATAGTAGTACCTATAGTAAAGAATTTGCTGGGCTGCAACGACTCCATTTCACACTCTGAAAGAAAAAATTTCGTTTTAAGTGTCCCTTGCCAACGAAACGAATTTAAGTGAGATCAGAATGCGTGTCAGAGCCACAAGTCATTATCGACCCACTCATCATTATGGCTGCTCTGATCGCGTGCATCGACTCATGTCATTACTGGGCGCGTGTCTTTAGTGGCTTAGAGGGCAAAGTTGGCAAGCAAAGTGGGCGGAGCAGAAATGTTTTCTCGACATTTTCCGATTAATGCTCCGATTAAAAAACACGTTGAGAGAAAGTTGTACGTAATGCTCTGAGTTCACTGTAAACTGCATGAAGTAATCACTTCTTTTGATCTCAGCGGCAAAGTTCAGTCTCTCTTGATTGTAGCCGTACGCATTTTCACTCTCAATAAAGACCAACGAGATTGGCGTTTATTGACGACCGACCTCTACCGTTCTCCATTTGCTGGTCCTAAAAGTGTCTCAAATCACTTGTTTAGACCTTACTGCTGCCATAGAGATTGTTGCTTCGACACTTACAGAACTGGTTGCTCGAACGAGAACGATCATTCTCACTTTGTTCAATACGGCATTATTTCATATAACCACACCTAAAAAGGATATAAAGAGAGATAGTTCACGAATAACAGTGCAAAAGTATGTCATGGCCTCGGTTGTCTGTGGAAAGCTCTTCTGGCCCCACTGTCCTTGGGCTCCTCCCTGATCACCCTGATTTTGGGCCCGTGCCTGGTGGGCACGAGCTCCATGTCGGCCACGTTCTCCTGAGTGGGGTAGGGCGCGTTGCGGTGGAGGAAGTAGTCGGAGGGAGCGTGCATGACGAACTCGAAGCAATCCAGACGTCGTGGCAGCTCCTCCTCGGGCCCCACAATAAAGGTATTAGGATCAAATCCCCTCATTGGACTCTCAGAAGTTGGAAGGAGCCAAGTAATGACGCAGCTCTTCTCGCAATATTGATCCACAAGAAATCCTCTTATCTGGGCATAATAAAGCATGGAATCATCATCGTCATCCAAATCTCTGCAACTAACAATGTCGCCCTTGCTAAACCACTGATTATTGTAGAAAACTCGATCGGAAGTGTGGATGCGAGCCACTGCGGAAGGAGCCTTGATCGCTGTTCTCTTCAAAAGAGCTCTGCGCGACTTGCCTTTGGACAAATTGCTCTTCTTCACATTAGAATTGACATTGTTACTGCTAGAAGAAATCGATCGTTTCGTTTTATAAGGCTTTGTAGAGGATTCGGAATCCATTTCTGCTGATTTCGAGTCATTCCAGTTCGACTCCAGCTCGATCTCGTCCTCCTTGACCACGTCGATCTCGGTGTCGGCCTCGTTGGAGCTCTCCGTGGTGCGGTTGCGCGTGCTGCGACGCGTCGACCTCGTCGCGCGCCGCTCCACCTTGGCCACGTCCCTCGTGTTGTTGTCGGACTTGTTCGTCTCCTCCTCCACCTTCGGCTCCGTCTCCTTCGTCGACGTCGGCTCCATCGTGTCCCTGTTCTCCTTCGTCTTGCCAAAGACGCGATGACAGCCAGAAGATTATAAGCGTTTGTTGTTGTTTGTTGTGACGTCACGTCAGCTGTCGATAGCGATTACGTAATCGATTACGTAACCCACTCCTTACTTTCGCCGCCATTAAAATTTAAAGCTAGATGATTGCACTAATTGCTGCGATTCGGATGGCTTTCACTGCCCTGATTGATTGCTTATTATCATTTAATGAGTGCTGATTGTGACAACAATGTTCGAAACATGTGCACTGGGATTTGAAGTTTATTTTTCAACACTTAACCAAAAAAGGGCAGTAAAAGTGGATTAATTGAACAGTAAAGCCGCCTTTTTTTAGAAAAGGATTACTTAGACCTTAATGTTAAATTAATATTTCCTTTGGATTATGCCACTAATAAAAGGCTTGACGAGGCACACGTCGCATAGCAGCCAAACGAAGCACTCGATCAACATCAAAATCGAACCCCAGCTCAATTATCACGTCCATGTTCTCTATAAAAATCTCCTTGGCCTCGTCATTACGAGCCAATAAATGACTGAGCATTCTTTCTTGAATCACAACAGGCAGAGATTTGAACAAGTTCACCTCGGCCTCAAATCGATCCAATTGACTGCAATAAAAAAGAAAGTTTATTAATGCATAATTAACAAGCAAATTCCCTAATTAGGATCGGCAATTAACTAATTAACTAATTATAAATTGTTGTTAAACCTTTGGGCAAAAGCCACTTTTTGACCGTCGCTCATGAGCCCGATGAAGAAGGAGAAGTTGGAGGCAGTTCTGGCCAACTGTCGCACCTTTTCCATAACAAAAAATGATAATTTTTAGTATAATTTTTCAAATATTTTCAAAAAAAGACATTTAATTGATCAATTTTTTAATTTACCTGAGCCCTGATATGAGGCAGACGTTGCTGGAGCGCCTTGGCCACGTCGGTCTCGTGGTCGTTGGTGTGGAGCACGTCCTCGAGGTCCTCCAACGCCGTCTCCAGCTCGTTCGCGGCCACGGCCAAGAGCGACCACACCGACATCAGCACGAACGTCAACCTCATGGTTTAGTACTGCCAATTGGATCTTTAACTGATAATATGATTAGCTTACAATACGAAGGAGCTTTTTACACTGTACTAGAAAGATTGTTTAAGGTACAGTGGATGCTCTAGCTTCGAATGCTGTAAAATATGATCTAAAGGTAAAAAAGGTAAAAAAGTTCTTGTTTGGTACTTTTAAACAGCTTATGTATACATACATATAATGCTTGCTTCTCCTACCTGATATAATGGCAGTCATGGCACTAATAATAACTTTTATGTATACAAATGTATATGATACTTTGTATATTGGGAGGATTGCACAAAAACACTAAACAAAGAGGGTCAGAGTAGGCATAGGTATGACACGATGGGAGTACGGCAGATTCACTTGACACAGCAACCAAGTAAGATTCAGAAGAGTTCACAAAATAATGACAAAAAAATGACAAAGTTCACAACTCACATTTTAGAATCAAATGTGCTTTTGGATGTGCCAGTTTTTAAGGTTCAAAATGTAACTTTAGGCCACACAACTTGTTAGATAACTAAAATTTACATTAAAACTGCATTACCACTCAATTAAGCACTGTAAAATTACGACGAAATCTGGGAGTAATGACGGACTTAATGAAGAATTGACTTAAATATAACTTCGTCTTCAGACTTGACTAGCATCAATGAATTAAAAGAGTTCACATACATGACTAGACATAAAAAAATGTTAATTAGTTCTCATTTGTTTGGAATGAACTTGATTGTGCATCATCAGACTTCACTCCTCTTCCCTGAAGGCTCTGTACTTCGGCGCCAATTTGGTTTGTAGCAAGAGCATTTCGGCCTTGAGGGAAACGAGACATTGTTGAAGAGAAGTGCTCCCTCGATCGAGATTCACGTCCAATTCGCTCTCATTCGAAGAGCAATTCGAAGGACTTACCTTACCTTTAGATCTCAGGTGTTTAATGTGACCCAAACTACTTCTCAAAGCTTGATTCATCTCCGTCATCTGATGTTTGTAGCCATCTCTTTCTGCTCTAATCGCCTCCAATTCTTCTCTCAGAGCCTCAAAATCCGAATTTTTCACCTCCAATTCTTTGCATTTTTGTTCCAGTTCGATTTTCTCCTTCTTCTCCTTCTCAAGTTGTGCTCGTATCTCGTCCACTTCCTGTCTCAACAATCGCTTGGCCCCCTCCAAACTTGTGCCCAGATCCTGTCTCAATCTGGCGTCCTCCTCGAGATCGCTCTGCAATCTCTCAATTGTC
>JAOXNJ010157591.1:0-10822 GCA_028566655.1 Metis holothuriae
TCGAGTCGTGCGAGTCGCACGCGCAGATGAACGCGCTGAACCGCCAGGCCCGCGACAAGTTGGACGCCCTCAAGGCCTTGGTGGAGCGGGAGCAGGGCGACGACAACTCGAGGCAGGAGTACGAGGGCTGTCAGCGCAGGTTCAGGGCCGCCAATTTGGCCTGTCTCAGGCGACTCAAGCAACGCGATCGTTTCAATGTATTGTCTTGCTTCTAGGAATTCTACATATTTTTGTACCAACGTGTATTTGTAGCGTTCAATTATGTTTCTGTGGTTCGATGTAGTTGCTGGAGTCGGGCCCGTCCGACGCGCCGGACGCGAGCGCGAGCGCCGCGCTGTCGGCGGCGGCGGCGGCCAAGAGTTCGGGCGAGATCAACGCCTCGTTTCGTCAGCTGACGCAGCGCCTGTCCTCAGTGGTGGAGGCCTCCAAGAACACCATGGACGACTTGGTGGCCTCCTCGCAGATCGTCAGCGACACCGAGGAGGAGCTGCAAGGCATGTCCGCCGTCATTGCTCAATCCAAGAGACTGATCAACAAGTTTGCCAGCAGGGAAGTCACTGATCGAGTCCTCATTGCTCTGGGCTTCGCCTTTTTCATGGCCTGTGTGCTCTACATAATCAGAAAGAGGGTCATGGACCCCTTCGACCTAATGCTCTTGCTGATTAGCAGTTTGGCAAGTAGTCTGAGCGCCGTCTTTGATCTGGCCCTGGAGGTCGCACATGTTGCCATCAGACTCTGGGATGATTATGTCAATTATGAGAATGTGGAAGGAGAGACGAGTGGAGGATTCTGGAAAGAAGAGATGTGATTTTTAAACTTGAATTTGGTGCAAAGCTTGGACAAGAGAGAGACAGCTCCTTTCTGGATCTTGGATTGTGTAAGAGACGATGGCGCTTATGTCCTTGTGATAGATTTTGAGGGAAGTTGAAGCATCTGCCTGTAATTGCTTTCTGACTTTTTTTAAAAGGTTGATCGGAAGATCCAAAATATATTGTTAGAGTCAAATTTTTTCAAAAAGCTGTATTTGCACTAAAAAAAAAAACTTGATCAAGCCACCTCCAACCTTGTTTTCCGCAGATGTCTATGTCTTGGCTACCGCGCTCCCTCAACCTCCTTGGGACAAAGAGTCGTTTTGCCCGACCTCTACGCCTGCCTCTTCAAGCCAACACTTGCTTCACTCCAAAACAAGATTTTGCGACAGAGACACAAAAGTGCCCTAGATGTCCCGCTAGATCGTCAGTCTCGACCGGTGACATCATTTGCGATCGCTGTCAACAGATGTTTAAGCCCCCAAACAATGATGAGCTGAATTTTTTCACCATGTTTAATATGGCTGTGCAATTCGATGTCGACGAGAAAGAGTTGAATTCGAAGTACAAGCAGTTGCAAGGCAAACTTCACCCTGACAAATTTGCATCTGCTTCAGATGAAGATCAGAACAACGCTCAAACTTGGTCTTCCCTCATCAACAAGGCTTATTCTACCCTGACAAAACCTCTTAAAAGAGGCTTCTATATGTTGAAACTTAAAGGAGAAAGTGATTTGGAGTCCAAGCGCAATCCTATTTTCCTGGGGGAAATGATGGAGCTCAACGAGAGTGTCGATGAGGCAGAGACGGCCAAAGAAATCGAAGAGTTGTCAAATGAAAACAAAAAAGTCATTTTGAATCTAACCAACGAACTCAAAAATGCTTTTAACAAAAATGACAATGTGAAAGCGAAAGACATTTTGGCGCAGATGAAGTACTATGACAGAGTTCAGCAGAAGCTAATTGCTAAGGAGACCCATGCTGGGATCGTGCATTGAAAAATTAAGTGCTAATGAAGCAAACTGCAATCAATGTGACAGTTCATGAAAGAAATGAGTTTCGTTCATGTCACATCTGCCTTCTGGCTCCGTCATTTATTTGGGCCACAGTTTTGTTCACAATAATTAATTGAAACGGCAGGATTCCATTATAAAAGTGACATTGAGATCTACAGGAGACCTAATATGTTTGGTTACAAGATGCTATATTCGACTTCTCCTTGTTTAAGTGCTCCTTTTAAATGTCAACTTTCTTGGGTTTCTCAGTGGCCCACAGCTTGAAAGTTCGGTCATAAGAGCATGTAGCCACTAGGCCACCATCATTGCTAACATCACACCCCATTAACCTCGAGTCATGCCCCTTAAGTGTTGCCAGAGGCTGCCACGTCTTGTTGGCCCACACGCGTGCAGTGTTGTCGTAGCTGGCAGTAAGGCAATACTCACCTACGGTCTTCTCGAAGCAAACATTTGACACTATGTTTGTGTGGGCAGGAACAGTGTACTCGATATTGCGTTTCCTCAGATCCCAGAGCTTGAGACTGTGGTCCATACTCCCAGTAGCTACGTGAAAGCCGTCTGGCGCCCAATCCACACCCACAATACCTTGCAGATGGCCCTCCAGAAACATTATGCATTGGCCAGTGCGCAAGTCCCATACTCTTCCGAAAGAGTCCTGGAAAAGTAATACGAGGCCAGATCAAAACATAGAAAAGGTACCCGAAACAACAAGAACTCATTTTATGACATTGTCTTCTGACTTTTTCTTTTCTAACCTTGCCCCCAGTAGCTGCCAGGGCTCCATCTCTTTGAAATGCAATGCAGTGCACAGGTTTGCTATGTCCTTCCTGGTGCAAAATCTCCCCTTTGTGCTCGAGATCCCAGAGTCTCCAGGAGTTGTCGTAGACACAAGAAGCCAAAAATCTGCCGGAAGGATGGAACTGCACTCGACTGACTCTAGCATCATGTCCCTCGAGACTTCCCGCAGGTACATCTTGATCCAAACGCCAAAGATTGACAATTCCAGCATGACAGCAAGAAGCCAGATTGACTCCAGCCTCCTCTGACAAGTCTAATGTGGCTCTGGGATTGAAGACGACACATCCAATACTTTCTCTGTGACCCCTGAACACTCTTATTTGCTCACAAGTCTCCACGTCCCACATTTTGCAGAGACCCGACCAAGAGCCAGTGACGATTTTGGTGCAGTCAGGACTGAAGTTGCACCAGCTGATGGGTCTGGAATCGGCGATCTGGGACGATTGGAGATCCATGGTTCTCATTCTGCGCTGCACCTCTTGATTTCTGGCCAATCTGAGAGCCTCGGAGACGCCTTCCATCTGCTTCAATCTCTCTATTCTCTCTTTAGCCTTGGGCAAGGAGTAAGCAGCTATTACATGCCTGGCTCTCCTCAAAGTGTTGGGTCCCTCGTGATACCAAGTGGTCTCCTCCTGTTGTCTGGCCTCTCGTTGTCGCTCCTCGTCCTCCAATCGCTTTTTCTTCAGCAAATCCTCGCCCATCTGGGCCAGCAAGTCCTTCAGTCGGTTGCGACGGTCCGCGGGGCCCTCGCCGAACAGACAAATGGGCTCGCCCAAATCGCGCAGATCCTTCTTCACCTGCAAACACACGCAAGTTACGATGAACAAGTGACATCAGAGTGTAGAGATGGATACGAGAATTTGCCTCTGCGTCGTCGGTGGAGACGTTAACCATTCTGGCCTTCTTGCGTCGCTCCCACTCCTGCATGATGTCGCGCTGCTCGTCCGTCTGCGCCGCGCTCTCGTCCTCCATCTCCAGCGGCAGGAACTTGTCATCCTCCTCCATCGTGTCCATGGTGTCCTCGATGCCCTCGTCCACGTCCTCCACGCTCTCCATGCCTGAGGTGAACAAGAACTTCTCCTCTCTGAAGTCTGAGTCGTCCCGAGTCGTCGCAGTTCGCCGCCTGCGCCGATTTGTTGTTGTTTTGCGACGCGCGTGGTTGTGACCAGCAAAAATGGCGAGAAAAGCGCGCAAAAAGCGCTTTTAAAAAGTCTACTTCTAACCGTCTCCTTAACGTAAGTCACTAATGTTTCTCTCCATTTCTGCCCTTCCCAAGTAGATTCGTATAGTAATTTAAATTATAGAGCCTATTTATCGCAATATCCATAGCTATTGAAATATGAGGAGGGTCCATTTGTCACATCATTATTCGACTTACGTTGCAATATTTACGCTAATCACCTACAGACTTTAAAAAACTAAACTGTCTTTTGCAAAATTCATCCAGTAGCGACATTGTAGTGAGAACGGTTAGGTTACTCTTAATTTGATTTTCCGGGTTGGCGCTTTTGCGGCCGTTTTTGCTGGTCACACCAGTGCAAAACCACAACAAACTTCGTGATTCGTCAAATTAGGGCAGAGAGGAGCGGAGCCTCTCTCTCTTTCTCGCCGAAGTGCGCGTCCTTCCGCGTCGCGATGAGCGCCCAGGAGTGGAGCCTGCGTCGCTTGGGCAGCTCCGAGCCCAACTACGTGTTGCCGTCCTACTTGCCCAACGTCGTCCTCGGCCGAATGCCCGCAGTCGACAAGCAGTGTCTGGGTATAATCGTAAATAATCATTAGAGGTTAAAGGTGGATTGATTGTGAAATTTTGATTGAATTGCACGCAGGAGAGCGAGTGTCCCGTCAGCACTTGCGTCTGGAGTCGTACATCTCGTCGCTGGACAACCGCAAGTACTGGAGGGCCGTCGATCTCAAGTCCAAGTGCGGCACGTTCGTCAACCGACACCAAATCCCACCCGACGAGGCCGTCTGTACGTCGCATTTCGTTCCTCAACTTCAAAAACATATTGGAGTTAATAAATTGTTTTATTTTTGTGCGCTTTTCCTTACTGCTCATGTTAGATCTGAATGACCGCGATTTGATCTCCTTGGGCGGCAACTTCAGCGAATCGGAGGTGAGGAAACAGGAAAAGCTCTTTCTTTTCTCATTGCACGCGCCCACCGATTGGAGCAACGCAAATCAGATGAATGCCTATCAGCAGAATCAGGAGTATCAAGTCAAGACCGAGCCGAAAGAGAGACTTGAACGAGAAGGTTTATGCATAATTTCATCTGCTTACTTAAATATTTCTTTTTGTTTTGCTTTATTTGACGGTCCTTTTTCCCTTAAACAGCCACACCAACTCCTCCACTGTTGCCGCCACCGTCCTCTTCTACGCCTTCCGATCCGCAAGTGCAAATCAAATCTGAAACACTCGATGACAACGATACGCATTCACCATCTCGCACAAAGGGAGAGAGTGTGAAGCGCAAGAGATTGTCGACTGAAAGCAACGAAGAAAAGAAAGATCGGAGAAAGCGACATAGACATAAGAAACATGATCGGCAAAGTTTGTGCAAGGAATTCAAAGTCACTCTCAAAGGGCTCGTTATTCCTCCAGGTGCCTCCAAAGCCATTGTAAAAGAAGGCAAGGAGTTCGAGTGGGTCATATCTGGCGAGCAGAGCCTGGAGGAAGATGAGGGAAATGATGACAATCAGATGGAGATAAGCCATTTCAGTCAAGATGATGAGGTCATCGTAATCGAATCGGAATCCAGCTTTATTAAGGCTAATGTCAAAACCGAGGTCGAGGTGGTCTGCTCTGATTCAGACAACGAGGGTATTTAAAAAATAAGCAGACCGTAAAATGCAACATAAAATGTCAATAAGATTTTCTATGATTTTTCGTTACTGTAGTGGTGGATCGAAATGAAGCGAGTGACGAGGAGGACGTCATCTTCATGTATTCAACGGAAGCATTCACTCAATTAACGGAAAGTGTAATAAAGCAAGAACGGCAACTAGACGATGCAGTGCAAGAAGATCAGTCTTCACCCGTTGGGGAACAACAGTCATCGTCAGAGGAAGAAGGAGAGGTGCATAGTTCTGAAGATGAACAAAGGGAACCTGTGCCTTCCACTTCCTCAGGCTTTACTGGCAGGGAACCTTTGACAAGAAGCACATCAAAGCCGTCTTCGAGCAAAGCAGAATCGTCGAAGCAAGTAAGTGTAATCAGATCAATTAATCACGACCGGTAATTAATTTACTTGCCTACATCAATTTCACTGTGTCTCTGTAGGTGCTTCGGTCCCCCGAGCAACGTTCTATTTCTACTCCTCCCAAACGAAGTAAGCTAGCGCCTCCCAAAACGACTGTGCTGATCGCTCCCAGGCCGCATTTGCCGAGATCCCGCAGAAAGAAAGCAATGTCGTCGCCTTCCTCTGATCCGTCTTCGAGCCCCAATTCCGAACAGTCTCACTTGTCGTTGGCAGATCAAAGGAGAGCTAAATTAAAAGCCCTAGCAATGCAGAAAGATTCAAAAGCTAAAGAGCCAACGATTAAAAAGTCTTCTTCAGCGCCGAGGGTTGCGGGAGGGGGAGCACGTAGCCGGATTGAGAAACTTGGATTACATCAACAAGATCAAGACGGTTTTCAACGAGCGAGCCCTGTAAGTAGTCATGAGAAGTCGTCGTCAGCTGTTAAACCAAGCCCTGTTCGAATGGAAGCGGAAAAGCGGGATGATGGCAGTGGGAATATAGTAATCGGAAAACTCACTTTCAAAAATAACATCAGTAACGCGGGCAGTCAAAACCTCTATGCAAGGCCCCTTAATCAGAATGGACCGAGGTTGCAATATCACGGCATAGAAGCTCATGCTATAGAAAAACGAGGGGATTCCAAGGTGTGTTCAACTGATACATCGTTGAGTGCCAGCAAGTGGAGCACATCTCATGTAGTTAAATCCTCAACAAAGGCTGTAATGGATCGCTCTGGTTGGACTATTAATCGCGATTTTCTTAAAAAGTAAGATAAAGGTCTTATTTAATCCAGGTTATAAGGTAACTTTGGAAAACAAAACTTCATTTCAAATTCCGTTTTTTCCAGAATTCTAGAGTGGAACATCAGTTGGCTAAGGGAACAAAGGGTAATAGCCAAGAACCAAACAAGAAAGAAAAATTAGTTAAGACAACATGAGTCTGTACTAAATTTGTTGTTTTGCAGATTCAAAAGGATGAGCCACCCATACTGAGAGGAAATATACGAGCCAGTCGCATGAGAACAATTTTCTCGTCTTTTAGCCACTACTGTTCAGTTGTGTTTCCCTTGTTGCTTCACGAAACGTGGGCTTCTATCTCGGATCACTGGGAACGCATGGAGAGTCGCACTCCTACTATCTGCGTTGCCTTGACGCAGCCTCCTCGATGCCCTCCTGATTCACCTGTGCAGCTGAGTATTCTGGCCTTACTGACACAGCAACAAGTTAACAGCATACACACCAGAGAAAGTCGTGTCCCCTTTGGTGAAATGTGGATTGTTAGACTGGATTTGGTCCTCGGGGAAAAAGAGATGAAAAGGAAATTCGGCCTAGTGAGATCTTCCAAGCTTCGCGAACTGAGACAAGCACGGCTGAGAGAGGAACAACAACGATGCGTTGACTATCTAATGGGAATTTGTCAAGAGACGGATAGACAAGAGCGAACACATTTCTTTGAATCAACCGTAGAAGTTCTTTTGAGAGAAGATGACTTGGTCAAAGTTAGAAGTGTTTTTACTATGAGCGCTATTTTCAGGCTGAAAAACCTAGCCAAGACCTTTACCGTGATTAGCGAAGGACCTAAAACCCCATTTTTCCCATTGCTTTTGAAGCCATCTGAGGAATTATTTATTGCCAACGACCACAACGTGGACATCCATATTGGTTTGTTTCAAACAGCGCAGCATTTTTTGCAGTAAACTAACTCTCGAGGGTTTTTTCAGATATATTAGATTTGGCAATGATACGCAGTCTGAATGTGGACCAGCGGAGAGTGGTTCAAATGCTGGCCTCTAGATGTACAATGTCGTCCATGAAGGAGTTCGTTGGATTGGTGAAAGGGCCACCGGGTACGGGCAAGACGGTTGTTATCACAGCCCTCATCCTGCAAATGTTTAGTCAGTGGCGAAACCGAATGTTCGCACCCGCCAACAAGCCCAGGTCAGAATAGAATTCCCTAATTGTTAGGATAACCACAGACCTCTGCATAAACATATATCCACAAAAATGTACGTAATAAGAATAATTGATTTTCTTTAGGGTTTTATTGGTGGCACCATCCAACGCTGCTGTCGACGCTGCGGTTCGAAAATTGCTTACGGCAACTGCAGAGCTTCGCCGTTCAGGAAATTCTAAGCTTCATCTCAATATCTTACGCGTTGGCAACGAACCCTTAGTTCACAATGATGTGAAGTCTTACACTTTGGATGCCGTCTCAGCGATTGAGGCGAGGGAAAATTTTACTTAGTAGAGACAATCCTTGTCACATGAATTACTCACGAGTCCCATTTTTGCACTTTACAGATTAAGAAGCTCGAGCAGAATTATTTAAGTCAAGCATCTCTTAATGAAGAGTTACGGGTAATTCAAGACCAAATCAACGGATATGGTGCAGAGTTAGAAAATGCAACCGACGAAAATGCGGCCTATTTGAATCGCAAAATTAAAGAGCGGACGTCCGAGCTTCGACGTGTCCAGAATGAGATGATTGCATCTATTCCAGAGCACATGAGACGACGTTTTAAACACCAGGTTACCTCGTTTGTGTTCAACGAGGCTGATGTTATTGCCACCACTTTGGCTAGCTCAAGAGGAGCCATTATGGAGCAAAATTTATTGAAGAAAAATAAGAGGGCGTTCGAAGTGTGCATTATTGATGAAGCGAGTCAGTCCACTGAGCCTGATACTTTGCTGCCTCTCAAATTTGGCTTCAACAAACTGATCATGGTGGGTGACCCTGAGCAACTGCCCCCAACTGTCCTGAGTCAACGCGCAAAGCACTACAATTTCGATATCAGTCTCTTCGCAAGACTTCTCAAAGTTTTGGATCGACCGTGCTCAGAGGGATCGAACTCTCCAAGGGTGACGCACATGCTTCGAACTCAGTATAGAATGCATCCAGATATATCGAGTTGGCCCAACAGATATTTCTATGGAGCAAAGCTGATCAACGGACACACCACAATCGAGAGCTCTCTTGTGGTCCCTAAGAGCAACGACACAATCCTACCATATGCATTCTTTGACGTTTCGTTCTCTAAAGAGACTCTAGTCGAAAAGAAATGTTCAAATACACTGGAGGCCCAATTTATCGCCAGGCTTCTTGATCAGCTGTTAGAGATTCTGGAGAGCAGGCAGCATACTGTGGCTGTGCTTACCTTCTACTCTCATCAAGTGCGTTAAAGATATAAAACTTTTGCTTCGTAAGCGTTTATACTCGTACTTATAACTTTGTAATACAGCGCACTTTATGTTTTTAAAGTTACTAACACTGATCTGATCTTTACATAGGTGAGGGAGCTGAAACGGGAGATAAGCAAACGTCGCATTGATAGTCGATGTAAAAAGGTCGAAATTTATACAGTGGACAGCTTCCAAGGTTCGGAAGCTGATATAGTTTTCATAAGTTGCGTCAGATCTGCAGGTCGTATTGGATTTACGTCTGAGGTCGAGAGACTTAACGTTGCCCTGACTCGAGCCAAGCGAGTTTGCTACGTTGTCGGTCACATGGAATCATTTAAGGTGGTATTTCGGAATAATAAAAAAGTACTTTTTACTTCAATAATCTGTTACCCAATTAGTTATTTGAAATGTGATTAATATAATTTGTTGTGTTGCAGACGAATGAGATGTGGAACCATCTTTTGGAGAACGCTCGTCAGCGTCAAGTTCTCTTTTCCGTCCCTTCCATGGAGGCCCCCGTACTTCCCATGATCCAAGTATCAAGGCGGTGATGTGTTCACTACAGCAATTGAATTTTGTTTGTAAGTCGCTATAATAAGAAGTGGTGTTTCTCCTCATTCATATTTGAAATGTGTAAAGTTTGAAATGACGTCACGTGAGATGATCTTTGAGTGTTGAATCTGAAGTGATACCTTGCCGAATGGGCCTGTCAAACAATATACAATTGCTTTGACCACTGCACCTGATTCTACGGACCTTCTTTTACTATTTCAGTGTGGTAAGAAGTTATTGGAGTATTGATAAAGCAGAAAGCGAGGAGGCTAACCAATGGCCAAAAAATAAAGCAACTAACCCTTCGAAAAGAAATACTTACCAAGTACATTATTTCCCCAATATCGCAGCTAAATAAGTAGCATAATTTTAGCCAGTGCATCCATTACTACGAGTCTACGACCTATACTTACTTACTTCTTACATATCAATAAAGACATGATGGCAAAAATGTGTTAAGAAATTAAGTTTCCCAGCATTCATTCGATTTCCCTAGAGACTTCTGTATCTGTTTTCTCTGAATCTCTTGCAGACGCAGAGCACAAGTGCCAAGGCTGCGAGGATTATCACCGCCACGGCCAGAATGAGGGTGAAGAGGAGCACCAGCTCAGACAAACCGTTGTGCACAGGTCTACCCAGACCCAGGGTCACAGTCCTATAACACATTAATCAAAGATGAGAAAATAAGAAAAAAAAAAACAAGATGTCATTAGGAAAAGATATTTTTTCATCTCATTTTGACATTTTCAAGTGATTTTTACCAGGCAGCATAGTTGGTTTTGGCGTATACGGATGCGTCGTCATCCTTTTTGCCCAGCATAATGACGATTTCCCTGACAAACATTTGGTCCAGTTCCATGCCGAATTGGGCGTAAATAAAGCTCTGATTGAGCAGTCGACTGGCTTTTTCTCTCAATCGTCGAGGTTTGAAGACTTGCACAGACGTGGAGGAGGAGAGGTCGCGTTCAGCGCTCGTGTACACCACGGGTCGCCATTGCAGGAAGGCGGAGAGGCTCGAGTTGAGACCAGGCAGCAACAGCTCCTGGGTCTTTAGCAATCAATTGATCTACATTAATGACTTAATTGATTTATTAGAACTTAAATTGAAAGGGAATTGAGCACTACTGTAATTGTCACAAATTACGTAGAAGACGCCGGGTGTGTGCTCGTCGTCGAGAGTTCTCGTGGTCTGGAAGACGCCGGTCGAGTTTGCGCCCTCGTCCCCAGTGCTC
>JAOXNJ010157813.1:0-10817 GCA_028566655.1 Metis holothuriae
CACGTCAGCTGTCGCGTAAGCTGTCGCGACAGCTGACGCTTCCGGTCACGTGGCCGCCCACGTGGCTGGAGCCGAATATGGCAGTAGAGAACCCTCAAATCTCAGCCCCATTCATATTTCAGCGTCTGAATGCATTCACCAAGGCACTTTGAATGGACGTGGATGGGCTCTAGATGCAAAGTATGTGTGTGTGTGTGGCCACTTGCCAAAGGTTTTACTATAAAAAAGTGGTTTCATAGCGCTTTGAGATTGTAGTAAGTAGAATCTCTCCTCGTCTTTTGTGGCTGCCATTTGCATAATAAGTTGAATAAAAATTCAATTTGCCACCAAAGAAGGAAGGTTGCTGTGATAGTGACTAGGTGCAGCTAACTTCTGAATGGGTCTGGCCACTGGTGATAACACATCTGAGTGAGTCACCGTAGAAACCACTGGGATGACGACCGAACCTTGATCTGCTCACACTTGCCAAGTCGGGCGTGAAATTAGCGACCGACCAACACACACAACATTCTCACTATACCTACTTATACCTACTTTAGCAACTTGAGCATTACATAAGATCATTTTTGTTACATAGAACTTATTACTTGATGTTATTTCCATAGAAGTGCTTGGACCTCGGTACTAACTTACTTAGCTCATTAATCTAAGTTGGTCTTCAACAATGTTCTATTCCCCTAATAACAATCTATTAATAAGAGCAATTGGTGTCGACTATGGAGCACCAAAAATAGAAGAAAAAGTAATAGAAATTGGACCTGCAATAAATATACCTATAATATTTTTAATAAAATAATAATAAAACTAAATTTTAGACTTAGAAGAAGTTCCGAACAGAAAGTAGGTACTTGTGCCAAGTAGCACTTAAGAGCGATCATTGTGAGTTGAAATGCGCATTCAGAGCCAGTAACTACCTTTGAAGTTGACTGACATATGGGCCCGTATGCTAAATCGCGACTACCGACTAGCTAGTCACGTGTGCGTGACTTGCGACTTGCGACTCGTGACTAGCGACTAGCGACTAGCGACTAACGACTAGCAACTTGCAAGTCGCGAGTCGCTAGTCGCTAGTCATGCGAGTCATGCTAGTCACAAGTTGCGAGTCACAAGTCGCCTTGGTATGCTAAATAGCTAGTCATAAGTCACAATTTAGCAAGTCGCAAAGGCCGTGACTTGCCATCGAATTTAGTACAGAAACTCTTCTGACATACCAATTTTCTGCTCTTTACTACAGCATAGCAATACGAATTGTGATGAAAAATGATATTTGATGCTTTTTTCAGTTCCTCATTGAACAATTCTCAGTGTTCTAAAAATATTTTTTTAATTAAGAATCGTGAGCCACAAAGGAGACACAAATGGTTTCGTTGAAGTATAACATATGAAAAAATGATACATTTTGCATTAAGAGCCCAAATATTTCATGCCTTGTGAATAGAATTGAAATATCCAAAGTAGGCATGAAATGCTGCTCGGTCAACCTCTTCCTTGCCAGCGCATGCAACTTCCTCTACCAGGCCAAAGAGGGGAC
Source organism: Metis holothuriae (assembly GCA_028566655.1). Lineage (NCBI taxonomy): Eukaryota > Metazoa > Arthropoda > Copepoda > Harpacticoida > Metidae > Metis > Metis holothuriae. The sequence continues at coordinate 1,532 of JAOXNJ010157813.1, forward strand.
CACAGCTTGTGACAATGTGATTTATAAAATGTAATTCTTAAAAATCCAGCTGTATGTTCAACAGTCACACCAAGGATTGAGGCATTTTTATACATTAGTATGACTGTAGTGACTCTGTGCAAACTCCTTCACTGCGTACATTAAAGATCGTTTTCGCATTGAAGAGCGCGTTGATCGTCCTTCTTGACATCTTTCCCATTCAGATTGATCTGCTCTTCAGGGCCATTGATGAGCACTGTCACATTACCAAGCGATTTTCCAAGTTGTTGACTAATTATGAGAGGCAAACTCTCAGAGATCTGTCCAAACAAAGAACACAAAATGTTTAAGTTGTTAACAATCATTTTTAGCAAAATCACCTCATTTGACTTCAGGGTAACAGCATCTTGTATGGCATCGATCAGCATCTCCTTAGCTGACTGGATCAGCTCTTGCTTAACCACATTGATAATTTCTTCCTTGACAACATTGATGAGCTCTTCTCTAATTGACTTAGTTACCTCCTGTTTGACTGAGTCAATGAACTCTTTTTTCAGTCTACCAAGTTGAATATCGTTTACCTCCTTTTGGCCAGTTGCAACAATCCTCTTTGTCTTGATGAGATCCAGTTCCTCCCTTAGCAATTGCACTTGTAGTTCGACGGCAAGCTTCATACTGCTTTCGCCACCAGAAGCGTCGGATGATGAAGATGCAATCTCAGAAGATTTCTTCCTCTTGTTTGGGGGTTGATCATCTTTCGGAAGAGATGACTTTTCGAAGGAATTTGTGCTCTTTCCACACTTCTTCCCTTTCCCATTATTGGTCACAATCGAAGCCTCTTCATCATCTTTCATTCTTTTGGCATTGGTGTTGAGTGAGCTTTTGCCACCCGGGACACCATGGAAGGTCGGATTGGCATTGTTCCTATAGGCACAGGATAATAAAAAGATGAAGCAATATACTTAATTTCTTTTAAATAGAAAATATATTGAAAGAAATGGAAAAACATTTTTAAAAACCTATTTTAAATGTGGTATTTTCACTTTATTTAAATTATTTCATCATTAAACTAGCTAAAATGTTTCGGCACTCCTGACATATCTGGGCCCCCCTTAAGAGTGTTAGCTGTTACTTGCTTGATCAAAAATGAGTTAATACTTGTACCAAGATCGGCATTTATCACTCACTCATGACTCAATGGGTACCATGTCATTCGCCTACGGTTTTCCGCCTATGATGGGGTTACCTAGTTATTCGCCTACAACATTTTTCACTATGGTAGTTTGCCTACGGTCCTTTGGCATCATTGGCCTACGACTCCCCAAGATTTGTCTACCGGCCGGCATTTTTTCCTATGGTTTGCGGCATTTTTCTCTGCGGGAAATGGTTTATTTCTCTATGAAACATTTCCCTATGCCTCGCCGCTAATCCACTGAGCCACAAGGAACAGTGGTGCTGCTTAGTTTTTAATTCAGGTATTTAAAGAGCCAAATCGAATTTACTAAGTATTTGAGACTAGCTCGAATTTGTTGCTTAATTTTCAGTTTTCCCATTTCAGCGGGCATTTAAATTTTTTTTTTTGCTTTTTTTCTTTTTTTGTATGTTTCTTTTGGCAATAAAGCTAGCTTGTTTGGCTGCAAGCTGGGCGAGCTGGCTAAATGTCGGCTCGAGGGCGAGCTAAACAAGCTGAGCCACAGCTCGCCCCACCTCTACATACTTGCTACCCCCCTTACCCCTACTCTGTTTTTTCTTCTTAAGGAAGATGGTCAATAATATCCACTTTATATAGCTTTCAAATAAAGGAAAAATACTTTTAAAAATTCTTTAAAAATTGCATCGTAAAATTTAAGTTGATATTTAAAAGTCTCTTTATCTACAAACAAAAAAAAGCATTTTTATGCAAAAAAAATGTTGACAAGGGCAGCACTAGGATTCGAATCCATGCAGGCCCCCTTGGTCCACCAGTAAAAAGTGCATTTTCTAGCAAAATATGACCATTTTGAGCAAACAATTTGATTTCAAGAATTTTAAAGTAAAATTTTTTTTCTTTTGTTGCAAAGACGTGCATTCTCAGCAAAAAGTGGTTGAAACTTGCTAAAAAAAACGCAGGTTTCTTGCTTGTACGAGTATATTGTCAGTTTTTGCTTGGAAATGGTCAATTTTTACTAATCGTAAATACGCACTTTTTGGTGGTAAATATTTGCTAAAAAAGAAATGCTTAAATGTTTTTTTTTTGCTGCTAAGTCTTTTTTTGTCTAAGGCAGCTTGTACATAGACATCGTTTCGACGTCGTGCCTTGTGCCAGAACCATCAATTTGCCGGTTTGGCTAGTACAGTCGAATCTCGATTGTACGTATCTCAATTTTATGTACAAATCTCTGCTTACTGATTTTTTATGCATTGAAATCACTCGATTTTACGTAATTTTAATCCTTGGCTTTATTACTAAAATCTCGATTTTACGTACAAAACGTACCAAAACGTACGTAAAATCGAGATTGGAATGTATTATGAAAGATAGAGATACAAAGAATCAAGATTCGACTGTACTTGGGATTTCTGGTCGTGGCTACGTACATAATACATAAGTAATATGACATCCATGTAGGTACTATAGCTGCCTAAATAGGAACAAAGGCGTAGGGAAAAATTCCAAAAAATCGAAACACTAAAAAATTGATTGTCTTGGATGTGACTGGGATTTGAACCGTGGCCCTTCACCATAGACATATGTTGCACCACTGTAGGCAGAAAAAAGGGATTGGGTTGGCGCAGAGAAAAGTGCACATTTGCATAGAGAAAAACATTCAAAGCGTAGAGAAAAATACTCCAAAAGGAGCATAGGCAAATACCGTAGGGCATAGGCCATAGGGAAAAAATCCGTAGGCGAATTGTATTTTTTGAGTAAATCTGTAGACCAAAAGCCATGTGCTATTATCTTCCATAGTTCAATAACCGTAGTCAAATCACGCATTTCCCGACTAGGACTCCTCCGACTCAATCACTTAATCAATCATCTGTACTGTGTAGTGTTCCTTCTAACCAATTATTAGGCCCTTGATTGGCGTAAGATTAAAATGTGAATTTTCCAGAATTTGATTTATGTTTTAATTGGTGAGTTGAGTGGTATCACTTTGATTTTACTGGGGTGCTCACTTATTCTGAAGCTTAGAAAAACAGCTGATGCTAGCGAGGAGGGACCCAGTTAAGTCCGAATGCTTGTAGAAGCACTGAAAAGAGTCATAAAAAGACTTCATTTCCACCTCATTCCAAAAATTTCCTAGTTCATTTTTTTTTATTTTTTTTTGTAAAAACCATGAAATTAGTCCACAAAAAACTATTACTAAAGCAATCATAAGTATTATGAAATGAGCAATAACAGTTTTGGGCCTGCCTTATTGGCTCTGTAATGTAGAAGTAGTGGCATGCTAAGCACTACTACTCATAGTCTCAGTAATGAAGTGGCACATATGTAGTTAACTATTGGTTCAATAAAAATGTTACTTACTTACTTGTCAATAAGATCCCTCAGATCGGAGACCCATGGCAGTGGTTTTATTTTCTTATTTCCTGTTTTCAGACAGTCGAACGTGTCTTTCACTTTGGTGCGCATATTTCTGATCTTCTTTTGGATCTGCTTGTGTGAAAGGCCTGTAGCAGATGAAAGCTGGTTAAGCGCGGATTCCTTCTTGTCTTTGAACTCAGGTATGCTTCGCTTATCGAGCAAAATAGGGTTCTTCTTGAGAAAGGCAACAACTTCACCACTTAGGTAGCGATCCTCCGAGGTGTCCTTCTTCTCATTCTCTTTGTCACTGTCCGGCTCAGATTCCTCCAACCCTGACTCATCCATCTTAGATGCATCTAATGTCTGCTCATCCACGCCAGACTCATGCATTGCAGATGAATTCTCGAGCTTTAAAAATTAAGCAGAAAATAAAATAGAAAGCAGTAAACAGAGAATATAATGTAGAAGCATTGCATTGCGAAACATTTTTTATAATGCTGCCGCAATAGCATTGCGACGTTCTTTTCCACGACGACGAGTAAATGCATCTCTTGACCCATTCATGCGTTGTGATTGTTCAGTCCCACTTTCACCACCATTGTCACCATCACTCTCCAGTCCTGCTCCAGTCTCATCTAAGAAGTCTTCTTCGCCAAACACTTTAGCTAAATTGTGTAGCACAGCACACGCAGAGATGTACGTGGCCACTCTGTCAATGCTCACTCGCATCGGATGTTGGAGGATCGGAAATCGTCTTTTCAACTGTCCAATGACACACTCAATAAGGACTCTCTCCTTTTTTAGCATTTGGTTGAACCTCTTCTGCTCTTGTGAGACTGCATTTCTAAATGGCACCATTACATTTTGTGAAATGCCGTAACCACTGTCTGCCAAAATAATGGGGTTGCCAGAAAGGCCAGCCAAAACGTCAGGAAGACCACTCAGACGAAGTACACGAGAGTCGTGAACACTACCAGGCCATCGAGCATCTACATTTATGAATTTGGCACTCGAATTGCAGACGACCTAGGGTAACAAAATGCAGAAATTATATTAACTATAAAGCCATTAAGTTCAGTTTCCCATTAGTAGACTTTAGGAAATATTAGATATTGAAAATTTAATTGATTTTATTGCGCATTTTCATTACAAAAATTAAAAACTTTTGGGAAAAATGTGCAAATCATCATTTGTCATTAAAAATGTCCAACTTTTTTAAAGAACTTTTCGTCAATTTATATTCTGTTAATTTTTTGGCCAAATTTTGCAAGACAAAAATTTATTTTGCCTTAATTTTTCTGAAAACATGCAGTAGCGACAGTTCTCAACAAACTCAGCATCCCTATATGTACTTCTAAAAGTAGTAGTCTCAATCGTCTGTTGCAAGATAGAAGTAAATAAATCAACTCATTCCGTGACAGATGCGAACATTTTTTTAGCTATTTTGCCTTTAATTTTTAATTTTTTATTAGGTCTATTAATTACTGTTCCTATCTTAATTATTCAATCAAGTTTTTTCTCGACACATCACGAGCTGACGGTGAGCAAGGGGCAACTGCTGCAATCATGCCACACAGACAATAATCCCCGGTGAAGTCAATTTTTTTGTAAATTTATTAACTTTTTAAAAAAAACTTTAATTCATCACAATTTCGTAATTTTTATATTAAACACCAATGTTTCCAATATATGTCAATAAGAGGGAATAATTTGTAACTTACTTGCACATTTAACGAATGGAAGCCCTTCCTGTTTACGTACTCCTCTGGATGATGTTCAGCACTGGGCTTCAGGATCGGCACATGTGTGCAGTCAATGACTCCAATGCACTCGGGGAAATTGAATTCATAGGCCCACTTCCTTTGCTCTGACATTACCTATGAAACATGTTTTTAATAGAGATGAAAGAAAGAGCCAAAGTAACAAAAGTAGGACGGTTTGTAGCAAATATGTACATACCTCTTCAGGAGACAAAGGGAAATGTATCCATTCTTGCTGTTGACTCTCGATAGCTTTTGCAACTTTCCAAGCAGTTCTGCTTATGGTGGATTGCTTAACTGCCTGCTGCTCGCCCACATCTTTTTGGAAATTTGGACTGGAGCAATATCGAAGAAATGCCTCCATTTGTTCTCTACCAGAGAGGGCATGGCCTCTACTTTCGTCTTCCTCACCCAAAAAGATGTTGCTCAAACGTTCGACATTTTCAGGTGTGAAGCGAAACAGCTCTCGATAGTGATGCACTTGGCTTCCTGGTGACGGTCTTGCACGATGAAGGCGTTGTGTTGGGGCACTGCTCAAGGCCCAGATTGGAAGGAAAGCCATCTACCAATATGGAAAAAATGACCTATTAGAACTAAGACTGCTAATTTGTTCAATTTTTCAGACAGAATGCGTAAAATATATGCTAAATGCTTATTTTTCTGTGTCGAATTCAATGAACTACAACAAATTCACTTCAGCCATTTGCAGAGGCCTTTGGCTTCACTAGTAGTTATAATCTGACAGAGATCTTCTTATGAGTTGCATGTGCCTTACTCGAACACCACGCTCTATGCTCTAGAACTTGAGGTCGAGATAAATAAACAATCGAGCACTGGTGGCAACACAAGTTCAGTGGCCATCTTTTTGTCTATGTTGTTGTTGCCGCTGCTTGTATTGTCATGACTGTCACCTTGGTTTTCGCCTTAGTGGCTCATCTCAGCAATTTCGTCTTGGCCTCTGTCTCCATCAACCTCAAGTGCATCAGGTCGAAAAGGAACATGGCTCCCATCTGGAAAATGTGCATTAGCAAGAGCGATAACAGCTGTGCACAATAAGAGGTTCAGCATTCAGAACTACACACGAGCCTTCAGCATCATCTAGCCCGGTGGCTCTTATCTGGCACTCTCCTCTCGGTGTGCATCTGAGGCATCACGAGGGTAGGCATCACGGTGTCGCATTTCTCCACCTCCATCTTGAGCTTCTAATTTGTGGTGCAAATATTGGCCTTAAAATTGGGCACGCGGGCGTGCTCAGTTTGATAGTTCCTGTACTGAACATTTGTTAAAGATCTTGTCGTCCATGTCGGTCACGTTTTGCACGAAGAAGACGCGGTAGCCAAAGTAGGACTGCAGCACGCGGTGCAGGATGTCGAAGCTCAAATAAGTCCTGGCGTGCCCCATGACGGTGGGTCCGCAGTTGTACCACGTGACCCTGTTCCTGTCGGCGGGCACAAACACCTCCTTCTCTCTGGTGTAGCTGTTGATGAGACGCAACTACGGCTCCTCGCGACTTGTCAGCGGCATGGTGCGCCTCCAGAAACGACTGCTCGCCAACACCGAACAAATTTGTTAAAATACGAGAACTTTAACAAATTAATAATTAATTCTGTTAAATACCATTGTGTTCTCCAACTCGCACATGTTCTCCTTCTGCATGGTGCTCTTGCCTCCCTGCGCCAAGAAACTGTTTAGGACATCAAGTACAGCCTAGAGTTGCACTGTTGCTTGTTCAGCTTGATGTGCTTGTTCTTGAAGCCATTGTGCTTGCCAAAGATGTCTGGAACATGGGTGCCTCGCCAACTTTAGCTTCTGCTTCTGCCTCCTGTCACCGATGACGCCCGAAGTCTGATGACACCTGCCAAGCTTCTGTTTGTTGAGCCTCAGTGCAAACATCTTTACGGGATAGAGTCCCTTGGGAAACTTTCTCTGGTCCATTTCTATGACAATGTCGAGATTGCATTTCTCAAAGATTTGTCTCCAGTTAGAAGGGGGCCTCGTGACGGAGCTGTCGTCCTCGTCGAACTCAATCTGATCGCTCCTCGTCACGTTCTGCTTCACCACCAACAAACCGTTCGACCTCAGGCCAAGCATCATTGGAAGAAATGGATGAGATCGTCGTTGGTAAGATGCCCTAGGACCCACTGACACCAGAGGCCGAATCGTCAGTCGCGAAAGTCGGACTTTTTCGCCACTTATGTCGGATTTTCTAGGTCGGATTTGTCAGTCAAGTCGCGTTTTGAAAACGGGAATTTCTCTCGCCAATTTTGCGACTTCCTATGTACTAAGACGTAAGAGACGCTCCCCAGCGTCTCGCCATGATGCTACATAAGCAAGTGACTGAAAATTCCAAAATTCTCTCGCCGACTTTGAATGTAACTCGCGAGAAAGTCGACTTTTTTGCCGGCGACTGACGATTCGGCCTCTGATGACATCGTAGGTCGACTCGTCCGGCGTGAAATCTTGCAAACCTTTGAAGTGGATGGTGCCGACTTTAGATTGTACTTCTTTGAGATAAGATTTTGCCTTCTCGACGAACTTGCTCTCCTGCTCGACGAGGTTGACGCGCTGGAAGAAGCGCGAGAGCAGCAGACGCGTCACGCGCTCGATGCTCGTGCCGCACTTGGCGCACTCGCAGCCAGGCGCAGCGCAGTCGTGGCACTTGGCGTGCGCGAATTTCCGCGTGTTGGACACGCACGGAAATTCGCAGGCCCAGTCTCCATGGCGAAGATGGCCTTGATGAACTTGGTGGAGTCGTCGACATCGGGGTTGGAGACGACGGGGAAGCCGCCCAACATCCCTTTGACCGTCGGCCGCACCGACGACCAGTACTCCGACGCTTGCGTGTAGTCTGGCGTCCGCGACATCTCCATCATCAACGACAACAACGACAGCAACTGGCCAAGGGGAGAAGCTCCATAAAAGACCTTGATGGAGCAATCAAAATTGAGGTTTTGCATTGTTCTTTGTTCTTCTCTTTGTCATACTAGCTGTCTCTGTCCTCCTCAAAGCTCTTGGTGGCCATCTTGCCCTTTTTGATCTCCATGTAGCCGTTCTCAGTGGTGTTGCCTATTGGAGCTTGTGTTTGTTTACTTTTTTCCCGCGCTAGTCGCTAGTTTATTTGTTTATTCGACTTGTTCGAATGTTTATTTGTTTATTCGACTTGTTCGAATGTTTACTTGTTTATTCGACTTGTTCGAATAACCGTGTTTATTCGACTTGTTCGAATAACCGAATAACCAATTAACTCTTTGACGCAAAACCCTCTCATCAAGAACATAATGTAGAGTATTTACGTACTTAAAAACTTCTAAGTTCAAATATCAAAGAGATAATGGCCAATGTCAGAATATGTAAGTACGTACATGTCTAAAAAATAATTTTTTGTACCTAGTTAGAGAAAAAAAGAACTTTTTAATCCTACATAAAACGTCCTTCTTGTGTACGCGGTGACGCAGGTCAGCACCGTGGAGAAGGCGTCCTTGACGCGGTCGACCCCGCTGAGCGCCAGCATCACCCACGCCATGACGAAGGGCGCCTTCAGCCACCACGGCCTGAACGCCGACTCCGTCTTGCTGCGGCGGAATTCGTTGCTCAGCCACTCGGGCACCGGCATCTTCAACGACTTGGGAGTAGCTAGGATTCCAGCGGCGACGCCGACCACCAAATGGCGCGAAATCCTCGCAGCCACCCGGGCCGGAAAATGGATTTGATTGCGGGTGGGCCGGTAAAAATTTCATGGTACAACGACATCGTGAATATGTAGGTACGACGTTGTGTACAACGACGTGAGTTGTCACAAAATTTCGTAGCACATTTGAAGTACCTCATTGTATTAGGACCTAAATCTATTCCTAGCCTTACAATCTTAAGAACCTTAGAAACCCGAGAAATTTAGAAACCTGTACCCTAATGTTATTTATTTAGTGGGATCCGGGGTATTTCCTGTCAATTTTACTGGTCACATTTGTCGAATGTGTATGTGGCTATAACTCCCTCAATAAAGATCAGTTGCTGTACTGCTATCATACATGAACTTCTGAAT
>JAOXNJ010157924.1:0-10816 GCA_028566655.1 Metis holothuriae
AAGCACTTACCAGTTGTTTATCAACATCCCAAATGGCTGCTTCCAAGAAGAGTCCTCGAATGTAGCATCCATCTTCTGGCGCCTTTTGAATACGCTGCCACTCATCCAGAGGTCCGGGCAGAACAGCAAAGTCAAATCCGATGGTGTGAATAGACACTTGTACTTTTCGTGCAAAGTTTTGGAGCGTGCCAGTAATAAAGGCCTGCGGAAAGAAGAATCCAGAAATCCAGAAAACGGCGGGCGTTCCATTGTCGACCCAACTCTGGATGAACTGACATCGCTCAACGAGGTCTTTAACCCAAGCGCCGAGGGGCTTAAGGGACGGATAGGCGCACTTGGACCAGTTGCCGGGAACTTGGTTATCAAACAAAGACGTGAACATTTTTTCCAGCGCGTCAGACATTACAACGAGACCTATTTTTAAGATTATTAATAATATCCATGAACGTATTTACCTTTGATAGCCATCTGCATTTGCCCTAAGGAGCCCTTCATCTCTTTGAGTAGTTTGTTGAATCGCTGCGCCTCTTGCTGGAGAACAGTGTTCATCGACTCCTCGTACATGACTGGGTATTTTTTAAGTATTCCCTCTATGTCAAATACGCGTGGCAGTTGTCCCTCGATCTCAGATGCAATTTTAGAAACGACGTCTTCGCGCGAAATGCCGCCAGCAGCCGAGCGTGGCTGAAGTGCGAGCAGCGTGTTGAGCAAAAACATTGTCTGATTGTTGGCATATGCGATGTCAGCGTTGTCATGCAGGCCAAAAGCGTCAGGTTTATCGTTGATTGGCAATTTACGGAAATAGTTCATGTAATCGCCGAACTCGGATTCGGTTGGGTCGAGCTGCGTGAAAATGGCACTTGGATCAAACACATAGCCAGGAGCGGTAACAGCGTGCTTGTAGTACTCGCCAAGGATAGACATCATGCAGCGACGATCCCAGTCGTCGGTGACACGACCTCCATAGTTAATATGTCCAGCGGTGTAGGTGAGAACTTTGTAAGGAATTTCAGGTTCATACTCGTCAAGGAACATGCGCAGCTGAGATTGACAAATTCGAAGATCGCCGTCAGTAAATTCGTAGGGGATGTTAAAACCGAGCGAGCCGTATTTTCTGCGTTCAAGGAGGACGCCGTGCACCATGCATAGTGAAAAGAGAAGCGGTTTGAAGATTTCGGGCGTCTTGCAGGCTTCCAAGAAGTCGTCGTCGACCACCATGGTCGTGTATGCCTTGAGTAGGTTGGCTTTGATTCCGCGAGGAGGTTCCATTGTCATTTTTGAGCCATTCTGCAGTACAGAGACGGGGAACTTGTTGGATGGCATCGAGGTTAGCCAAATGCGGAAGTCGCGGTGAACAAACTCCGGCGAGATGTTTTCAATAAGCCGTTCCAAGCTCGGCATCCAGGAAGGCGCCAAATGACAGTTCTGGAAAAAGACCCACTGCCCGCGCTCCATGGCGGATTTCATCAGTGCTTCGGCGATAGGCCCCTGACCCTGTCCGAGCGAGATCGAATTCATCTTTTTTGAGAATTTTTTCGCCTCAGCAAACTTGTGCAAATCGGCAGCTGGATCCGTTCCTGAAAAATATAAATCATCTATTTGAATAAAAAACAATTTTACCTGAAGAAAGAACAAAGATAAGAGCTGATGTTGGCGAAGATTCAGCAAAGACATCAGCGAGGTCGGTACTCTGCGGCTCAATGAATCTTTGGCCGAGATTAGCGGCGACGTAGTCTTGCACTGCATTAGTAATTTTGTCTGAACGCAGCATTCTCAAGATCATCAGTTTTGCGAGACCGTCATTTAGATCTTCTTTGACCGGTAATTCGATTTTGTGCGGATTCGGGTCTTCGTATATTGCTCGCCATTCATCTTCTTTTTCAACAAACTCCTTTGGGAAGCCAGAAAATCGCGGAATGGCGTATTCCAACTGGAGGAGCTCCATCCATGACTTGTCAGGAACCCAGTCAGGCTTTGTAAGTTCAGATTCGGGCAAGGCAGCCGATCCAGCTAGTAAATGGCGGAACTCAACGGGATCGACTTCATTTTCATTGAGCTGGATACGGATGCAAACGAGGAAGGCAAACATGAGTTTATGGCGTTCGAAGAGCGATCTGCAAACGTTGCAGTACAGCGAAAACGTCATAAAGAAATTGATATTGGCGATACGTTCATCGATGTCGTCGGAACGTTCGGCGTTGGCAATCGCATTGACGAATATATTGACGTACCAATCAAGGGAGTACTGATACATGGGGTCGACATTTGATAGATCGGAAACGCAGAAAAAGAGAATCTGCGACCGTACAGCTACCGGGATGTATTTCATTCGCGTCTCGTCGATTTCCTTTTCTGTGATTTCTGCCGCCGCGACCTTTGCTTTGATCTCCTTCGATTTCGCATTCGAAGCTTCAAGCGCCTGAATCAGATCAACGTCATCGACAGGGTTTCCTTGGGAATCAGACAAACGTTGAAGAATTTCATCCTCAATGGACTTAAGCTCCTGCTTCATGTTAGCGTTTTGAACGATGAGCTGGTTCTTTGCTTCTTCCAAATCTGGTCGTTCTTCCGCGACGACTCGACCCAGAAGCTGATCTTCAAGACCAGAGGGCGCTAGTGTGAAGTTAATGACCGTCACTTTTGTGGATATTTCTGGCGTGTAGTGCGGGTTCGGTAGCTTAGAAGTCAAGTACAGCTTGAAGTCGTCATGATACGGGATCACGGCGTCGCCGAGTTTTATCGCGTTCCAGCCTTGCTGTTTGAAAATCTGCTTTAATAAAATTGGTTCCAGTGCAGGGTCAAGTTCTTCGAGAACATTTTCAAGAAGAACTGGTTTTCCGAACCGAACAGCGTTTTCAAGAGAACGCAGGAAGTCTTTGTCGGTAAGTTTTAGAACGTCCAGCTGATTCTTCTTTTCCAACTGCTTGATCCATTTGTTCGCTTGTCCTTGAGGATCAATGAACAGCGGCCAGCGTTGAGTGTACTGAGCAACAATCGCGTTTGCCGTCGAAAGAGAGTCTCTAGGCAGGCCATAAATCTGCCAGTTTCGGATTTTCACGGGATCGCCGTATGCAGCCACAAGGTCGGGTTGGTCGGTGCGGGGGACTCCGCGCTTGTCAATGAATTCAATCCATTCCTTGACGAGATCAGCACGGAATTCGCCAGTGAATGGACCCAGGTACGCGATTGTTCCAGCTGAAACAAGGACATCTCCAGCAAGATGGTCCAATTGATGGTTAAGTTTAGTAATAGATTCAGCCCATCGGACCTTTTCACCAGCAAGTCCGCCGATAAGCTTGTCAGCTCTGACCAGTCTGTCCTGACAGAGTTGCGTATTTCTCTCAAGTTCTTCCTTTTTGGCGACAGTGGCCTGCAAATCTGAGTTCAGTTTATTGAGGCCGGCCTCAACCTCTGCAAGTTTGGCTCGCGCAGATTCAAGAATTCCTTGAGCTTCAGCTAGTTCGGCTTGGGCCCCAGCTAACGCTTGTCGCTTCGGCTCGACTGCCTTGGCAACATGGTGATACTTGTCCATGGCACGCACCCACATACAGATCGATGTGCACGCTTTAGATGCCTTTGCGATGGCAGCTGGCTGGAAGTCTTCTGATTCGATATAAGGAGCAATCTTTTGAATAACATGCTCGGGTATATTTTCCTTGTCGTACTTGAAAAGAGAATCCAAGAACTTCGGTGGAGCTTGAAGCAACGCTTTTCCGGGCTCCCAGTAGTCGGCAACTTTTTTGCCGGGCTGCTCTCCTGCAACCATTTTAGGCTTGATCTCGAACATAATGCACACAGCTTCGATAACCATTCTGACACCAGGTGGTGGCCGCTGCATGGCTCGCACTTCAACGACATCTGAAGTGTTCAGAGACTTCAGTGATTTCGTAGCCGCTTCGAGTGCTGGCAGAGCTTCGTCAAGATCTCGTTGAGCATCTTCTGCGATTCTAGAAGATCTTTCAGAAGCCACTGCAGCTTCTTGCTCCTGCACTGCGACAGTCGCTTTCGTCTCATTTGCAATGATCGTGTCCTTCTCAATCTGAACCATTGTCTCTGCAGTCTGCACCTGCGCAATCTTGAGCTCTGGTTGCATTTCTTCCAGCTCAACCTGCATCACTCCAACGTCTTCCGCTGTTTTGAGCAGCTTGTCGAGACCAACTTTCATTCTGTCGCGCTGCGTTCTGACTTCGTCGATCTTGATTCCGTAGAGCTTGTTGAAAAGGGCAAGTAGATCGAGATATGCAGTTGGCGTTACATAATTGTGACGCTGGAGCTCTGCTTTGAACTTCTCGGAGGCGACAGCGACGGACTGATGCATCTGCATGCATACATCGATGATGCCCTTGAGTACTTCTGCTGTGACAGGAGTGTCAGCAATAAAGGTGTTTGCGACTGAGCGGAGGGCTTCATCTGGCCACTGAGTAAACCAATCAATAGTGCAGCATGTGATGAGAGATGGAAATTGACGAAGACGCGCTCGGAAGATGTCGCCGATCGGGGACATGCAGACAACACTATGCAAATTCGCCTTCACGCGCTTTGTGTACACGCTGAACATGTTCGATTTCGTAGGAACGAGACCAAGACTTGCACATTCAGACTTCATAGCATTGTATATTTTATCGAGCTCATCTTGGGCATAAATATTTGGCACATCACCAGAGTTTAGGATGCCGTTGATGTCTTCCAAGAAAGACTCGTCCTTAATCTGCGTATCGGAAAAGAGGAAAACGGTTGCTTTCTGCTGGAGACCTGCTTGCATCATAACCATCTTGATATCTTCGCGCCACTCGTTAACGCCGTAATTCTTCGACAACTGGATTTGGAAGCACTCGTAATCAGAGAGATGCGCAGCGAGCCTCGTAAGCGACTGACGACCAGAGCCGCCAAGACCGAGCAACAGAGCATTTCCAAGCGGCTGCCGGATAATTCGTGAGATTCGAGACACGTGTTGCGCCGCGTCCATGAATAAAACAAGCTTCATCTGCGCTTGAGACACTTCGTTGTAGTCTTCCAAGCTCTCTGTCATAATATTGATCATTTTCTGATGGTCCTCGACGAATTGGTAGGATCCGTTATTGCTGACGAAGTCTGCGAAGATGACAGGCCTTTGAGGCGCGATCTCGTTGAAATCAAGACCGAAAGAGTTGTTGATCTTCCCTTTGAGCTGATCTTCGAACCAAGTTCTGTCTTCGTTGTTGATAAGACGATCGGAGAAAACACGACAGGCTTCATGGAACCATAGCTTTGTGAGCACTTGTACATCTTCGATTTCCTTGGGCGAATGCATTAGCATTCCCTGGAATACCTTGGCGAGATCTCGCAAATTGAATGTGTAGTGGGACTTTGCAGGAGTTGGCAAAAGTGACTTGCAGACTGTTCCGTAAACGTCGATAGTGCTTTCGACAAGGGGATCTTTGAATTCAAGGAGGCTTTCGGGAAGCCATGAATCGAGGATCTTTCCGAAAATTCGAGCTTTAGACTTGTCACCCATTTCTGTGAAGGCTAACTGGTTGAAATGACGAAGAAGTCTCGCCGTGACGGGGTTACGTCCACCACCAGGCGGACCCATGGCACAGACGAAGCCGATATCGACAAGATTTCGGAAAGAACCGATGGCTTTTCGATCGTACCAGCCCTTGTAATCCATCCATTGTCGAATAATCTCGATGGGTGGCTGAGCACCGTATTCTTCAAGCGCGGGCATATTAAAATCGTCGATAAAGAAGATGGCTATTTTTGAAATAGGAGGGCCGAAGATGCCTTTTCTTCGCTTGTCAAGCTTGCTGTCAATAAGATCTTGTGTCTGGTTGGCCGAGGTCTTGGCGGAGAAGACAACGACGTTGGGAATGAACTTGTCTGGCATGCCAGTCAGGAGCTTATCGGAAATGACGACAGATTTACCGGTACCAGTAGGACCGACTGCAAGCACTTGCTTATTCGAATGGACAAGTTGACCAAGAATGATCGACTGACGAATGGTATCGATGGTAGGGACGAGTATTTCGGTGAAATTCGCGCCTTCAGGAACAGTATACTCGTCGACCTTGGTGAGCCAAGAAACCCACTCCGGGACAAAATCGTCTTCTTCATCATCTTCCTTGTCGAAACCGAGTGAGTCATCGGCAAGAACGAAGTCGTAAACTTCTCCATCTTCTGGTAATTGAAACTTCGCACCTTTTTGAGCCATCAGTTTTCGCAGGAAGCCGTCAAATTTCGATCTGCCCTCGGAATCAGTTGTTCCACCGATAGACCAAATAAGTGAAAATATAAACCAGGGCTCAGCAAGAAGGTCGAGGCGCTTTCTTGCTATTGGCGAGATTCGTTTCATGCTCGTAGAACTTCGAACAGCAGACGTGGTTGATCGACGAACAGAAGCTCGTTTTCCACCTTCGCCGCCCATCTGCGGCATTCCAGTTTCTTTAGGCCTTAGAGGCTCAATGAATGTATCGAGTAAGTTGAGCAGAGAAAAAACAAGGTTTCCATTGACACTTTCTACGATTTCCTTCAAATTACGTCGGACGAAATCAATTGATGGTTCCATGTATACATCGAACAGTTCTTTTAAGCTTGCGCGATCGACACCAGGAGGCAACTGACTAATCCAGCAGTCGACGAATGGAGCGAGTCCGATTCCGCCAGGCTCGAGGTAGACCATTCCGCAGCGAGAGACCGTAGCTGGGGACGCTACGGCCAGATCAGCGACCTCGAACATCATTGTCATATGTTGAGAGAGCTTGATAATTTCACCAGAAGAAAGACAGAGCTTCTTGTTGTCATCGAGCACAGTATTCATGTTTTCAATCCATACCGCGTCGACTGGCCCGTCGAACATGTACCATCGCTTGTCGCTGTTCGTCGCACCGCAACCTTGTCGAATAAGAGTAGAGAGAATACCATCGGTCCACTCGTGCGTCATTGGGTCAAACTCACCATAGAGCTGACCCATTGTGATGGATTTGGGATTCAAGCAGTCGATGTGTACTTCTTCGTAAACGCCACCGGAGATGGAATCTTCGCCCTTCAACGATGTCAATGCTTTTGCTAGGACTTGCGAGCACTTTGTTTTTCCGGAAATAGTCGGACCAACCAACATGAGACCATGTCGAACGACAGTGGTTTCGTATAGCTGGATACACTTGTTTACAAATCCTTCAACAGGCTTGATCTTTTCTTCGTAGCACGTGTTCTGAATTGCTTCAAGAAGGGATCCGTAATCGACCTCTTCTTCCTTGATTCCAGGGAAGAGATCGCTGACGATACCGCGGAAGAGCTTCAAATCGTCGATCAAAAACTTCGGGACATTTACATCTCGAATAGCGCGGAGACAAATCAGTTCCTCGTTCATTTCTGGGTGCTCTCGTTTCAAATTGCCTGCAGCAGAGATGACAGTTTTTACGGCTCTCATACCGAAATCGTAGTGGTCTTGAGCGGAAAGTTGTTCAGACGAAAGTTTAAAAGTTGCAGTTATCTTGTGGGCCAGCACTTTGGCCTCGTCGAAACCAAATGAATAGAGCGAAATCTCCGCAATCATCGTGTAGTTAGGAACCATCATAGCCACAGGTCGGAAAAGTGCCTTTAAGTTATCTGGAAGCTCAGTTCGGCCGGCGTAACCAGGGTTCATGGTGATGAAAACGGCACACGAGTTTATAAGACGAATTTCGACACCTTCAAAGATAAATGTCTCGGCGTTGGCGATCTGAGCCTTTTGAATCGTGGCGATTTGCTGAGCTACGACGGACAAGACTTCAATGTCGATTCGATTGAACTCATCGAAACAAGCCCATGCGCCAGTAGAGGCGAGACCCTTGAGGAACTTACCCATTGCCATGAAATCGAGCTGGTCAGAGCAGTTAAAGACAACACATTGCACAGCAAGCGCTTTTCCCAGATCCTTTGTTGTCTCGGTCTTTCCAGTTCCGGCGGGTCCAGCTGGAGCACCACCGAATTTGAGATGAAGAGCGCCTGTCAGTGTCAAGTAACAACGATCAGTGAGAGGAGTGATAACGAGTCGTCCAGAATTTCCGAGGTACTCGTAACCATATGGAAACTCAGCGTTGACTGCTCGGATAAAAAGCCCACCGTCGTACCAGTAGTATCGAAGCTGCGAAATCCACTCAAAATCATTGATTGAGCCGATTTTTAATTCGTTAAGTTCTTTGGTCACATCTCGCGCGTGCACTTCAATGACAATAAGCGCTGAGAGAATCATTCGTTCCAACCCCGTGAGTTTTCCACGAACCAAGTGAACAAGTCCAGACAAGGCTTTATCGTAGACGTCACAGAAGTCGGACAAAGTTCCAGTTTTGATTGCGTTCTCAACATCCTGCGCCCAGTATGTTTGACAACCGGCAATAACAACTTGGCCAGGCCATTTGAGCACCCAGTCGTTACGGTCCATAGTCGGGTAGGCCTCAACAGCGATTCGGAGGAACTCACGAACAGAGGCGCCCATAACTCGCTCAACTTCTGTGAGCCAGTCTTCAACGTTTCCGCGAGGGTAAATCTGCTCAGAAAATGCGACAGTCTCATCTTCAGCAGAAGTCATTTCTGTCATGCACAAATCATCAGAAAAGGTAATACGGGCGATGTTCTCAAAGCACTTTCTCAAATGCGGCTGGACAGCAGTTGGATCCTTTGTTTGGGAGAGAATTTCCAAGAGCTCGTCATCTGAGAGGAAGAAAAAACGTGGGAAGCCCATTCGTTTTGTTTCGAGATATTCTGAGAGTCCTTTCTGAACCTGTTCGAGGAGCATGTTACACTCTTTAAGCTTGTCACAGAGACGCTGATCGGCGCAGATCTCGATAACTTTAGGATTGTCGAAGGCATTTTTCATAATTTTGCGCCATGTGCGGTCCATTGTCTGGTAACGTTTGGCTTCAACTGGCAGCTGTCGGTTGATATCATCTGACGAAAAGATCGGCTCCAAATAGAGCCACGATCGTTGACATGTCAGCCATTCGTCAAGCACATCCTGGGTTGTCCGGAGTGTAAGTTCCCATTTTTGAATTCTTTCTTCAAATGGTTTCTTGAAAGGAGAAAAGCTCATCGACTGCGTCATGACGATATGGTCATCAAGCAGCTGCGAAGCTTCATCAGGCGATTTTATAATGTAAGTGCCCGTATCTTTGTAGTCCAATACTTCGAAGAGGATTGGGCGCCACTGCTCTTCCATTTTGTCGAGCGCTGTTTCGATTGCGAATTCTTTCGCTGCGACTTCCGATACTTTGTTGATTTGTTCTGTGTATGTGTCAAGCTTCATGTCCAGGCATTTCTGGAAAGTGAGCTCCTTCTTGAGTGAAATCTTAAAGCCTAACTCTTCAGACAGGCTCTCCCAATGTCGGATGCGCATTCCCTGGTTTCTCAAGCCTTGAATGAGAGGCACGTACGGTTTAAATTCTTCAACCGAACGCTTGAAATTAGAGGCGACATCCAAAACAGCTGGAACGTCTTTGAAGGCCTTTTGCGCCTTGTGGAACGTTCTGAAGCACTCATCCACCTGTTTCTCGAGGAGCTCAGGATCGATGCCAGAGAGACTGTCGTTGAACCAAGTATCTGACCAGCGTGACCAGTCAGACGCGGCAGACCAAAGATCTTTGAAGGGCTGGAACTGACGCTGAAGTTTCTGGATTCGCGAGTAATCCGTGACCTGTATTTCGAAGAGACGTTCTCGGGCATTGTACTTGTTCGCTAATTCCTGACACTCGTTAAGCGACTTGACAGTTCGCCGAACTTCATTGGCGACTTCGTGCGCTTTGGCAGGGTCGGTGTACGCAGAGAAGCCGGCGACGGCCATTTGCATGCTCTCAAGTTTTTCTTGGAACTCGCCTGTGTCTTTCATCTGTATCTTTTTCAAGTCTTGCTCGATTCCATCACATGTGCCATATGTTGCCTCAAGAAGCTTTTGAAGCTTGCCCGGGAAGAACACAGCTTCCCACCGGACGTTAAAGTCATCTTGCGACAGAGGATAGTAGAACTCTTCAATCAGATCGTAATCGTTCACTGCGTCCTGTACTTCGAGCGTGAGTTCTTCAAGTTGTGCTGGCACAGTCTCCATGTATTCGCGCATATCCGCGAGATCCTCGATTGTCATCGGTTTCTCGCCCAGGCGTCGCTGGATGTTCTTGCACAAATTGCAGGCCTCGTCTCCCTGACTTCTCAATTTCTGGACGAGCAGCTCGAGAATCGCGTCTCCGAGTTGCTTGTGTTTCTTTGCGATGTTTTGACGTACACTTTCGACAACGACGAAAAAAGGTCCAATCGTCAAGTTTGAAGGTAGCTCCGCGAGGACTTTCTTTGACAGGCGGAACTGCTCGTCAACAGCTGCTTTGATGTCTTTGGCGCTCATTTCGTCGAGGTTCAGCGTTTCGAGATATTCTGGAATCTTCAGGTTGAAAAACTCCAAGAACTGGTTATATTCCTTGGCGTACGCTTTGAGTATGTCGAGAGAGCCTCTGAGTTTTGCGATAATTTGCTCTCGCATTTTGTTGATATGGGGTTCGTTTTTTCCGACGCTTTCGAGCAGCGAGTTGCCCTTCCAGAAGATCTTGTCAACAACTCCGCGTTCGATTTGCGGAACAGCCTGTGTTCCGTTAATTGCCTGGTCGAAAATACGAACGATCGTCTCGATGACGTCATCGTAAGACGCTTTGTAACTGACTTCTTCTTTTCCAAGTTGCAGTTCCATGAGAAGAAACGGAGCGCGCTCGGAGATAAAATTAGAGATCATCAGTTCGGTGCTCCATTCGAAATTTTCGGGTAGATTCTGAAGCGGCTCGCAGCAGTCTGTGATCATTTCGACGAAGCTAGTACATGA
>JAOXNJ010158035.1:0-10814 GCA_028566655.1 Metis holothuriae
ACTTATTTACGTTTAGCATCTCGATCTGGATTGGCTTATAGAGAACAAATAACTGTAGAAGCTGGAGTTATAGACCCAGACTATACAGGAGAAATTTTTGTTCTTCTAAGGAATTCATCCACCAAGCTCTATCGAGTGGCCGAACACGATCGGATTGCGCAAGTAATCTGTGAAAAGATTGCTCGGCCTGACATCCAAGTTGTTTCAACATTGCAGAACACGAGCAGAGGAGAGAAGGGGTTAGGCTCTTCAGGAACCTAACTTTCCTGCCAGCTCAAAGCTTTAACCCAGACCGTACGTACGTAGTAGAAGAATCTTAATAATTCTCGACCCCGTGTAAGCGTAGTATTTTTCACACTTGATCAATACTTTGATGATTTTATCTTCACCTTCCATGTGAAGAGAGGGAACGATTGGAGATCATATCCGTTGGGAATCACTGAGTTAAGCGATCTAGTTGCGGATCATTTCCAACGTATTTCCGAAAATCATTGATGGACCAAGCCATTAGTGATATATCGAGTAGCTTCAAGTTTAAAAATAGTAAACTCAACATCCAATTTCTCCAACGAAAAAACGTTCATTGGCTAATAAAGCAATTTTCTTTCTATACTCAGCTAATCACACCCAGAGATTATATCTTTGGCCCACGATCCACCTTTTTAGTAGACACTGGATTGGAAATAATAATACCAGCGGGAGTCCAGTGTAGAATAGTAGCAGATACATCATTTATTCTTAATAACCCCACATTGTATGTCAGTGCGCAGACCTACCAAGGCGAAGAGAACAGTAAAATTGAGGGACTTAGGCTTAAGGTTACCAATTGGGGAACCTCCACAATTGCATTTAGTGGAGGCGCACCAGTGGCAAACTTGTATTTTAACCACGCTGTACCCTTCGTCAGCAATCTGTGCCAAAAGACAACTTTGGTGGCAGCAGAACGCGACGAAACTGCAAGAGGAATTAAGTTACAAAAGCCAGAGCAAACGGTTACGGCTGTGTCCTTGGGAAATCCCATTGGCATCGACACTAGAGTACGCGGAAAAAGCGAAAGCCAAACTACTAACCAAGGAAGTTACAATAACCAAAGTAGTAACCTCCAAACAATCTATAGCGAACCCGAAGACAACGTCTCAAACCCAACCAATAACTCAATCGGAGCAAGAATCGGCTTTAGACCTCCGACGCCGCCCAGAGGACAAGATCCAACAAAAAGATTCACCTCACTCTTGTGAAACTATTGAACTAAGCTACGAAGAATTAACAGAACTACTACCTAGTATCCCAGAGAAGTGGGTAGAAGAAGCACAAACTAATAAATACTTACACATCCTTAATAATGGAGATAAACCCAATCATAATAATACTGACTCTAATACTAACATGGACTTATTCCCTGACACAACCAACTGAACAAGCTAACGAGGACCCTGACTATCGTCTTAGCATTCATGGAGGATTAGCTTATGAATCTCTCGGAAGAATTTTTGAGATTAAACATCTGACGCACGTAAGCAAGATAGTGTCATTAGAAGACTTGGTAGCATCCTTGTCCATCTTGAAAATCTTCAATTCCAAACTGAGTTCAGCCTGTTTTAAAACCATACATACGATTCAACAGAGACATAAGAACCACACTACCTATTTGGATAAAGACTTAAAGACACCGGAACTACAAGAATACTATGTTCCCAAAAGTTTCTACCCCACTACTGCTGATAAAAATAATCCTTTGGGATACAAACCAGATTTTCATAAAGACAATTTACACGTTCCTCAGGCCGAAGCAATAAAAGTTTGTCATAGCATGGGACGATCTTTACCGGTCGTAGAAGACCTAGACTCCTTGTCTAGCTTACTTGAAGTCATGAAGAAACACAACTTAGGATTGGTGTGGCTAGGCGTCAAATTCGACATATATGGGAATTTAGTTAAATCAGATTTAGGAGACCGCCTATTACCAAGCGGCCCAGAATTATATTTTCAAATGTATAACGACCTCAAGAAGAAGGATATAAAGGAATATATACTCAAGACAAGAGAAGTGAGAATGAAATTTAAAGGATTATATTGGGATGTCGTTTTGAACGGCTACACAGAACAGATAGAAAGACATGATTCCCATGATAACGCCCACGTAGTATGCACCTACCAAACAGGTTTTGCATACGAACAAGCAAAAAAGATACACGATATTAAGTATCAAATGTCGCAAGACCAGGTTGAAGGAATGGGGACACTAGTGGATTTCTGTGAAAATCAGATGGATATTAGAAACAAACAACTACAATCTTTGTATGAGAAAATGGGAAACGTATTATATGACTTTGCTTTACCTACACCCGCACTACCAACTAGTTCTCAGTTGAGTCAAGCGATTAACAATAGTCGAATTTCTAAACGATCACCATTTCTTTTGTCAGGAGCTTTCAAGCTCATCCAATTGATACCCAAAATACCCGGTGTTAAAACATTACTCAAGAAGTTCCTCTACCCAGCCTTTGTAGCTTCTCAAGTACTCTTACCCTTTTATAGTCTCTACAAAAGTTCAAAACAGGAAGCCACGGCTCAAAAACAACTACAGAAGATTATGGAAAACGTCACAGTCAACGCGAATAAGCTCTCGAGCTTAAAAACCGAAGTGAATAGGGCTTATGAAAACATAAAAACCATAAACGGAGATTTAGAATTAATGGTTAAAGATATAGCAGACTCAAGAACCTATGATCGATTGCTTTTCATGGTTATCACGGGACAGAACCTACTAAATCTAGTGAGACACTCAATTGATGAGAAAATAGTTGATCTTGACAACTTGCTTACAAGAGTAAGTTTAGGTCATAGCCCACGATTATTTAATAATCATGAGCTACAAGAATACGAGCGAATTGCTGAAAAAGCAACTGGATACCAGTTTTTGATGAATCCGGCTGATAGTTCCTCATTTATAGTACCAAACGATGACAACCCATTGCACATCCACCTAACTTCAATTTTCTTTGGTGGGGAGGAATGGGATGCTTTTAAAATTTTCCCAGTACCACTACACATTAACGATAGTGATTGTATTCAACTAGAACCATCTTACCAACACTTCGCTCTAGCAAGAAAATCCTCGATGTATGTTCAGATTTCTGAACCTGACATTCTCAAATGTTTGGAAAAGCCTTGCATACTGAATGGACTCAGGCAAACAGTGGAACTCTCCAAATGCGGAGTAGGACAAATGATAGGAGCCCCATCAAGGGGATGTCCATTCTCAATAACCACTTGTGAAGCCACTTTTCAAGGAACAAGATCAGGACTTATCTATTCACTACCCAAGAACGAATCACACACCATTAGGCTAGAATGTGATGATAACTACAGGCCCGGACCCGATGCAACAAGAACACTTACAGGAACCGGATATATACACGTCAGACCAGGCTGTGAAGTAGCGACCGAATCTAGAACCATGATATTTAGAGGAAGCCCTAGAATAGAGCATATGACATCAAATCATCATTATGATTTAGCACCGCATGAGTTTACAGCAGAAGAACTAAAAGTAGAAGTACAGAAATTCAATAGATGGCAAGAATCTTTCTTTCTCTTGTCTCATCAGATTAATAATATCAACAAAACGGCTTCAACACTTACGGAAACTACTAATAAAATGAGTGCATCCATTTCTATTTTACAAGTAATAGCCTTCCTAGGAACCATGATAATGCCACCTCTAGTTATATTCTTCAATTACATCAAGAAAAAGTGTTTGGATTGGAAGAAGAAATATTGCTGTTGTCACAGAACTCAGGATGAAGAATACGAGTTAGTAAACCAACACGCTTCGTTAAACAGAGCTGAAGATGAATTAACCAGGGTCAGACAAGATATGAAACGACTTAAACGATCGATTCAACAGATGCAAGCTCAACAACTTGGCCAAGGAACAGGATTACCTCGAAATAATTTACCGAGAATAGCCACCGCTCCTATGGCTTCAATGGCGCGATCGGACGAAGAACTTGATAATATTAGACTAGAAGCTCTTTCACTAAGGCCAAGAGCTAGACCACCCAGTCCGAATACTGCATCGACAAGCAAACAGAATTAATAATGACCTTGGTAACGGTAATGTAAGTACATAGAATTACACTAACAAACTAATGATAAGTTACAAAAAGTACGCTACTAACCCTCTTACTAATAAAATTTTATAATAAAGTTAAATAATTAATAAAAGCTCCCTTGACTCCTATAAAAAGCATGGATCCACACAACAACCTTCAGTCGTGGATTGACAACTGCACCCGTCACATCGACGCTTCCATGTCCAACACGCCTCGCGTCAACGGACATCATACCAACACTACCCCTGATCCTTCCGATGACGTGCCAAGACCTCAGTTTCCCGTGGAGACCCAAACCAACCATGCAGGGACGCAGTCAGATGCGCCTCCTGTTGGAAGTTCGGGCAGCTCTGGATACTTCCGTTCAAGCTCTACTAGCATCAGCCAGACGTCAAGCACAGCACACTCCACCAACTCCCATCACTCCCAATCCTCGTCCCGTGGACATCAACTTTTCCTTCATCCTAATGAACCAGTAGCCCCAACTAACTTCGCAGTTGGAGTCCATCCATCTCTCAGTCCACCTCAACCGTCACAGCAAAATTACCCTAATGAAATAGAAGTTAACCAATACGTCGAGAATCCTAATCCTAATCCTAGTTCGAGTACCGCTTGGTTACATCCTTCCATCCCAATCCACGTGCCTGATCCAAACCAACCTTCGCAAGTTCGAGTTCTACATGTAACACCACTTCCGGTTGACACACCATGGAGACTATTGGCTTCGCATCCACCCATACCGCCTCAGCGACAACAAACACAGCATGTTAATACTTCCGATCCATGTCCTCTGGACACACAGGTATTCATCGAGCAACATTTCCCTAACATAACTTCAAGCACTCGCAAAGGTTTGGGACTGCCTATACGCAAGTTGGAACTCCACTTCACCATTTGTGGTGGATCAATCTACGAACCCAGGGATCTGGTCCACATGGTGTATGATGGGCATCTCAGACCCTTGTCCTATTTCCTTCATCTACTGCACCCATTGAGCATCGGCTTGCGGTTTGAATCAGAATATCTGCTCGTTGAGAGTACTATCAATAACAATACCAGGTTCAGAGACCGCTTTGATCCGGCGCATGAGAATTTGGAGCTGTTCCCTCAAATCCAGGACAGTTATGGAGAATATAGAACACTGTCCTACTATTCTTCATACTGCCCATCTGATGATGAGTACCCAATCTTTCTGAAACAAGACAGCCATAATCTGGTGGCCCGCATTGAGATAAGAGCCCCCTTGTGGAAAGCAACAGCGATGGAGTTCTACACACACTTCGGAGCCTGCATCATTAATCTTCCATTTAATCACCATCCGTTACAAATTGCTATATATAAAGGTGAATGCCACTATTTTGATCGAACCTATCTTCTCCGAGAATTAGGCAAACGAGCGAATGGGGACATATTGATGACTCCTCTCGGTGATTACAATCGAACCCATTTTGGGGATCCGCGCCGCCGCGACCTGGATGGGTTTCCGGTGTACAGCAGCACGCTGAGCGAACATCTCATGTATGAGCCACGCCATCCTTCCAACCCGCGTGCTGATCGAGATATCACCACTGCACCCCATGACAGACGATACCAAGGAGTGGTTGTGAGACCACCCATCCTCAACATCAATGGCCGGAACGACCATGATCGATTGAATCGCTTGAAGGCCAGCTTCAAACGACCCATTAACGTACGCACCCGCTCCCGGACCTCGAATGGCGACGACACGGATTGAGACCCTGATCACGGAACAATGTTTGATGAATGTGTGTGTGTGTGTTGTTGTTCATAACAGTGAATTGCATGAAAAGGAGTAACCCTTGCTAGCTCTGCGATAATAAGTGCAGTGTGCACTCGCAATAATGTCTCGTGCATTGAGCACTCGTCCAATGTAGGAGTAAGTTTATGTAAGCGCCAACATCCTTTCATAACGCAAGCACGAGCGGACTTACTTTACCTGAGAGATTAAGTATCCCATGTGCTATGTGTGAACCTTGCACTATGTTCATACCATAGGCATGATGTAGACTGCTCACTTCAAGGAGAACCTTGGGTCGAGAGTCTTGAGGCGTCCCCTCAATTAAAACTTACAAAAGGGTAAAGCTCCGCTTTCTCTTTCTGCGGGGAGGATGTTAGGTGTACACGTGGTGAAACGTGTAGTAATTACCTTTTTTAAAAAAGTAATTCATGTTACACAGAAATGTGTTAAAAAGCTCGAGCGGAAAGGCCAAGTAGAAAAAGCTACAATTAGCAATTGCATATACTGCATGAAGAGGTTGCGTGATCAGGCAAACAAACGCAATCTGTTTCACCCGAACTCCACGTGAATCGAAAACAAGCATCAAAACAAGTCATCAAGTCTCACGTTTTACTCATAAAAAAAGGCATTAATTATATGATAATTAAGCACCTCTAATACGCCTTGAAAATGCCTCGTCACCATTTGTTCAGTTGGCAATTATCTCGATCGAGCGCCAAAAAGCTCGTGCAAAAGTGCCACGACGACCTCGACCTCTGTCTGAAGTCCAGCCCCGAGTTCGCGCGCGACCTGGCCAACGCCACCGGCGCCTTCGTGGCGAGACCCGCGACCATCGTGGACCACTTCAAGGACACGCCTCAATACTTGCATTGTACTGCTCTCTATACGACTAATGAGAGTGAGGCCATAAAGTTCAAGGAGAAGTTCTTCGACAGGATGGACGCGGACTTCGAGGTGGTGTGCGTGGGCTTCTTGGTCGCGGCCAACGTGTGGGTGGTGCGAGTCGCCTTGGACGAGACGCAGAGCCAGATGGCGGAGACGCCCGACACGGCGCACATCAGCCTCGTCGTGAACAGGGGGAAGCATGAGCATCTTCAACATCTGCTAAGACGTGTTCGACTTCAGGATGAGCAGCAACTTGTAGATGGTTTGGGTGTGCTATCACGTGTGGAAGGAGGACAAGGTGCTTGGGAACTGCGGTGGAATGAGGGCGTTAGGTTGAATTCCAAGTTCAAAATGAGCTTCTGAGAAGAAATGAGTGAAAAAACGAAATCTTTATAAGAAATTCAAGTAATGTTTTTGCTCTTTTTTCCGGTTTTGTATTAGTTTTTGGGCTGTAAATGATTCTTGTGGCTTCAATAAAAACGCTTTGGTTGGGTGGGTCACTTCGAAATTTGGAGAAAACACACGTACTTGTACGAGCTTATATGCTTTAGATTCGGACGAATGAAAAGCTCTCTTCTTCAACGCCGATTTTCAACACTTCTACGACCATTTTTACCTCTTTTCCTCAGAAGCTTCCGAAGAAAACTTTCCTTTAGAAAATGTGGCAGTTGCGTCTCGTCGCGTGCACGAATTAGTAACCCTTTACTAATTCGTGCACGCGACATTTTCTAAAGGAAAGTTTTCTTCGGAAGCTTCTGAGGAAAAGAGGTAAAAATGGTCGTAGAAGTGTTGAAAATCGGCGTTGAAGAAGAGAACTTTTTAAGGAACAAAGTTTCAAGGGGTACGTGAGATCGAAAGAGCTTGGGATCAGGCGCACAAGAAGCTACGTTCGGGAATCTCATACCATTCGTTGGGGTCAAATCAAGAGGGGATCCACACCGAAACCGGTGAAAGCTTTTGAAAAAAAGTTTCGTGAGGAACGAACTCTTTAAAATTCCGAAAAAGGGTGCATCGCTCGAGATCGCAGTTGGGTGTGACGAACACATATGGAGTTGAATTTGCTCAGGGACTAGGTTCAAGATTGAACTCATCAGATTCTAGAATTCTGGGACTCATAAGTCGCTCAAAACGAAAAGGCAATGGGGACTAGCATTACTGTTTGATCGGTCCACGAACTGCTCACTGCTGCAGCAACACGTAGTCCGCCATCTCAATGATGAAATGCTGGAGGACAGCGTGGTAGTCCACGTACTCCAACTCTATCTGCGTGGCCAGCTCCCGCTTGCGCGCCACCACGTTGACGGCCAAGAAGCCGCCCGAGCCGCCAATGAGACGAAGGTACTTGGCGGCCTTGAAGAGGGGCAAGGTGGCTGCAAGAGCAGCAGCCTTCGATCCTCTGCTGTCCTTACAGGGGGGTGTGTGCCTGAATGTGAACCTGAAGGGGGTGCACTGAAAATAAACCAAACAAAACCTTTAACTCTATCCTTAAATCAATCTGGGAGTCCTATCTCACAAATCCAAACACACCAATCACTACTCTGCCAGCTGATGTAATTAAGTAATTAACACGAGCAACAGGGTAATGATAATGAGGTGTATTCAGATCGAATGGTGAGAGAGAACTGAGGATCACATACTGATGCTCTGCCTTTTATAGGCAGAGGAAAGGGGAGCCACATGTGACCAAAGGAAAAGGAGGCACAGCTGACATATGTAAAAATGTTTCACTTGGTAGTTGTGACAAAATCATTTCAGTGGGAGTGTGGCAGAAAAATACACCAGAGTTAGCAATCTAGCATTTAGATTGATACTTAATAGTGAGAAATAGTTGGCACATGAACAAGCTTTATATGGTAGCAAATTAAGCATTATAGTGAATTATTCTAGTGAGAATGCTTACTTCAGTTAGAAACACTTGCATTTAGATTTAACATTTTAGAGCAGTATATGAGCAAGTTTCTTGTCTGGCCATACTGGTTCCTGGTGTGTGTGTGTATCCCCTGGTGGCGAGTCGCGGTCGCCACAGTGGCCCAGTTGTATCCGGTGTTGTCGTCGCAGTTGCGGGGCATTGGGGTGGCTCCACTGGCGATGGGCTGCTGCACTACACCAGGAAACTTGGCGGGACAAACGAACTCGCGGCCAAACTCACTCACTGCTTCCAAAGGGAAGCCTGATCCAATCTTGTCTTGCAGCTCCTTGAAAATCTCGTCATTGATGACGTAGGTGTGGTCGGCATCCTTGAACCCTTGGGCTAACAAGCTGATCATTCCAGTTCTGAGGTTCGACCAAATCTGTCCGACTTGGATGACGAATTTCGCTCTCGGCAGTTGCTCGAGGATCCTCACGGCGCCACTATACATTGTTTCGAAGCTTTCGTCACGGATCAAGGCCACGAACACCAGCTCTCTTGTCGATACGGTCATCATGAGGTAGGCGCTGTGCACGCACGATCCAAGGTTTTGTGGCTTGATCTTGGCGACCAATTGGAAGCCCGGCACTAAGGCGTATTCAAAGACGGCCTTCTTCGTGGTCATTAAGACCAACTTGGCCAAGTCGGCCGCCAGCTCGATCGGCGACAGCATCTTCAGCTTCTTAAGCTTGGTGTGTTGGAATGTTCCGTTGCGGTTCCTACGGCCTCCGGCGTTGACAGTCGCGAGGTTGGCGAAGAGCCGCCTACACAGCCCGACAATCTCTTCCTTGTCCAAGTTGTAAGTCGACGCGATGACCGAGTCGACGGCGTCGGAGGAGCGGAGCGCGTCGTCGTTCGATCTCAGCATCATGCGGAGTACGACCTGCATGACAAGTACGAATGCATAAAAATGACTAAACACGACTACTTCTACTACCTTCTTGGAAGCCGTGTCCAAGGCGTTGAAGCGCGCGGAGCCCACAGAGACGGCCGACGCGGAGCTCACGGAGACAACCGGCTGCGAGTACGACATCTTCACACCTCAGAGGTCGAAGCGTGACTGACCGCTGGCGCGTCGCGTGCCGCGGCTGCCGCCGCTGCTACGCTGCCGACAAATCAGGGTTGACACCCTTTCAAATTGTTGGAACGCGCAAGGCGTAAAAGAACGCTTGGTACCTACAAGTGACTTATACCCCTCCCGGTTTTATCGCACTGCCGCAATTCAATACAAATCATACAATTAAAGTGAAGAAATGACACTTTTTTGTTATTTATCAAATAATTAAGCAAAAACTTTACATTATTTTCACAATTACAATCTTATTCATTCAAAATTAACCTAAATACTGAAAGCCGTGCCTATTAGCAAAATGAATTCATTTCAATATTCATTTTCAATCATAATGCTATAATTTTCAATAAAAATAATAAGTGAAGTGGATAGAAAGGGCATAAATACCATTAGGAACATGTAAATAACCAACATGAGTATTGTTAATTGTAATTGAAAAGGATTTCTACTATTATTTCGTGTATACATGTTTGTACAGTGTACTTGCTTGCTGTAGTACATACACACTCTGTAGTGACGCGCATGCGCAGTATACACCGCCGAGTGCGATAAAACCCGTATAAGTCACTTGTACCAAGACGCACGCTTTGGCGAGAAAAAATGGTGTGCACATTTTTTGACACGCACTACATAAATCACTACATAAAACTTTGCGTTCACCTCCAGTAATGAAACACCAATTTTTGTCTTCCATTGTAGCACGAATTTGCGTTCACCCCCAGTAATGAAACACCAATTTTTCCTTCCATTGTAGCACGAATTTGCGTTCAACTTATGTAGTAATTTACTACAAAGACAAAAAGTGAACGCAAAGTTTCACTACATAAATGCCATGGCGAGAAACTTTTTTTTTTTTCACTACATAAAATTTGCGTTCACCCCCAGTAATGAAACAACAATTTTTCCTTCCATTGTAGTAAAAATTTGCGTTCAACTTATGTAGTGATTTACAAAGACAAAAAAGTGAACTAAAGTTCTGTGACATGCACATATGGAAATATTGCGGCATCTATGGAAACAAACACACATAGTACAACGAAAACACAAATTTCATACAGTTTAAGTGTGATA
>JAOXNJ010158368.1:0-10810 GCA_028566655.1 Metis holothuriae
TTTCTTTAGTAGATGATCCTTTATAAAGCAGTACATTGTCTGTATTATTGTGTACTACAATTTGTGTTCTCTCTTATTTAGAAGTCTTTTAGTCTAAATTTTGGATGTGGACGCTTAGTTCTGAGGACACAAAATTCACTCTTTTTCCTAACAAGCCCAATCTACCTTATTTGGTTAACATTTACTTAATACATATTTAAATAACGTACATACATACTTTAATACTTCTTTAGTGAATATGTGTGTAGTAAGATAAGAAGCCCTCTTTTTCAAGGAGACCCAGCTAATTGCGCCTCGTTATCCCAATATAAAGCATTATTAGTACCTAGTATGTTCCTCAAATTTGCCTCAACACTATAAATCTGAATTACGTAGACTGAATAGGTAAAGCTTATTTACTGACATTTTTAATAGAATTTTACTGCTTTTCCTATAATGCATTAAAAAGAGGAGAAAAAAAAGGAGTTGACTTGGAAAACATACATACATATTGGCCTTTCTTGTCCCCCGCATGCATTCGATATTCAGCTAGGTAGAGAGACATGTGCTGCTATCACAACACTTTTATCAGACTTTTTCCTCAATACTTACCACAATAGAACAATGTATTAAGTACATAGGAAATATTATTATAATGATAATGTATGTAGGTTGTGTAGTATTATTGGTTTCTTCTGTACCACAATACTACTACTTTAGGTTAAATGGCCCTTATTCACTTGCACTGAGTGCTTAATAGCAGGACTTTTAGATGTGGATATTAACGTATAGTGATGAATGATGGTGATCAGCTGATGCACTGGAGGCCCTGATTGGATCGACCGGAAGAACCGAGCTGATTCGCACCATTCAATCGCAATTCTCAAGCTAGTTGTACTCAAAATCAACGTACAATCACTAACATAAATTTTAATAAGAGCACAATTGATGTTGAATTCACCTAGATGGATTCAAGAAAGAAGGCAGTGAGAGAAACGGGCCGTGGCCGATTCGACTCATGACTTAACGTACATACTTTAACACTTAAGACTTTTTTAGTCTTATTAGAAAGCTACACATTCCTATTACTTATTGAGTACGTACATTGCTTTGAAGCACTTCTTACACTCATTTCTGAGGCCCTAAAAGACATTTCCAGTAGATTTCCAGTATTAAGGGTCTTTAGTAAGTAAGAAGAACTTGTACTAAAGAAAGTGTGTACCCTGATTGACGTGTCGTTTGCAGACGCTGCGGCCTTTTTACTAGTTCGTGTGAAAGCTGCCATCTAAAGCCCTCTCTAATGGAAATAAGAGCACCTAATCCACGTACTACATTAAAATGCAGTAAAAATGCGTTTATGTGTAACAATTTATCCAAAAATCATGATAAAAAGATCTATGTTTATTAATAAGACTACATATTTAAAGTGTTCCTTAAAGAGTCAGCATAGCCTTAACTAAATACATATAATAATAAGCCAATTATAATAGACATAATAGGTACAAATAGTACAACACAACCAGTATGTACAATTACAAGGAAAGGAGTAGAAGTACATTAGTGCTTTATTAACAATACTAAATAATGCTATATATAACAACCATATTTATGTACTCACTATTCCTGGAACAATGTTCGTTATATGTGAGGACTACTGTAAGTGTTGTGTAGTGGAAGTAGGTAGCCAGTCCTGATTAACATCTCTCTTCATGAGGAGCTGTAGATGATGAACCACATCATGAACCATCACTTATGAAGGAGTATAATGTCTCTGTTGAGAAAGGGGGAATTGAGGAGAGCACAGGAAATGAGATTCCTCTCCAGACATCACAAACAACTCCCCTTCTCTTACTACAAAAACTGCTGCATTACAATCATTTGTTACTATTGGTTGTAGCAAAAAAAAGATTGTGCAGTAATGAATGAGTGGCTTTGAAGGCCTTCAAAGTTCAATGAAACTCCACACCTTGGGCCAATCACGTCAAAAACAACTGTAGCAGTAATGAGTAATATAATGTACTGTAGATACAGTAGCTATAAAATGTTCTCTCACTAATGAATGTCCTTATTCCCTTTTGGACTTTCAGTAATTGAAGAACTTGGTTGTTTGCACCAAACATTCAAAACAATTTTGGCCAAGCACAAAGAGCACATTACATGGAACATCACATTAGTTGGAGTGGGTGCCAAAAGCTGGCTTGGAGAAAGAGTCGAAAACAAGGAACAAAAGGGATCCACACCTATGTAGTACAATCTTTAGTACTTATTTACTTCTCTTTTCACTTAGTATTTAGTATTAAAAGACATCTTCTCTTAATACAGATGGTTCTAGTCACATCACTACATAAATGTGCTTTAAGAAGGCCATAAAGAAGCCTCAGAGAAAGAGGAGTATTAGAGTCAATAACATACAGTCAATAACATACGGTCTTTTATATAGTATTTTATGTACTATTTTAAGAAAAGTACTGTACAGCAGTACTAAAGGAGAGACTAAAGAGAGTGTAAGTAAGCATGAAGTAAGGAAGTAATCTTGCTAAGACTCTTTGATGTCACTATAGCAGTCTCCTTCCTCTCTCTTAGTAGTAGTACAGTGTTTGGTATAATGGCTGGGCTAGGGTGTCCAATGAGAAGGGATGGATGGATGGACGCCGATTGAGGTCGTTGTTGTGGCCAGCCCCGTATTGTGTGGACCAGTCACACAAAGGCGTTGGTCGTCATTTGGACATGGGCCAAGTCCTAGTCATGAAAGTAGTAGTCAGGCTTATTGGCCACAATGGCCATGAATAAGGATCCAGAAATGGGTCCTAAGGGCAAATGAGCTCCAAGGAAACCAATAGAACACTTCACACAACGAGAGATTTCAATCCACTCACACCAGACACCGAGTTGTTAAGGGCCAATTGAGGATTTCATTGTTCTACATTGATCACATATTTATAAGTAGATAGTAGATTCTGAGATTAGTTCATGTTAGAATTGATTGATTTGAGGAATGATTGCAGTTGATTGATTGATTGGATCATTGATTGCAGTTGATTGATTGAATGATTGCAGTTGATTGATTGTTTACATTATATGTACTTTTTTATTATCTCTTTCATTTCTTATTGTATATTGCTTCTCCTCCTTTTTCGTCCGCATTTATCTCCTCCAACATTTTTTGTCACGGCCGAATTGACTCTTTCTTTCTTTCTCTAAATACACTTAAGAAATAACTCAAGACTCAAAGACAAAACAAAGCAATGCCGTTACTATAAAATGACTTAGTTAACCAAAAAATGATGTTTGCCAATTAGAAACTTACGTCCCAAGAACTTTCTATGTAAAGTCAATGTGCAATTCTAAGGTTGCACTAGTACAGTATGACTGAGAGACTCTTGGATGTCTTGATAATGAGGTAAATTAGGTTTTACATAGACGAATCCAATTTGACGTTAATATGTAACCCTGATAAAATTGACTTGATCAAAATCTTTACTTAATGCCTTAATAAATAATTTCCTTAAATCTGCCCCTCTTGATTGATTGCCTGCAATCTCCTCTGCACCTCGCTCATGTCCAGCTCGGAGTCGACTGCCGTCACCTGCTGCATCTCCTCATCAATGATGATTTCCTCTGGATTGGTGTCGCTGATGTCGAACACATTCATGGTGACAATGTCCCCGTTGGCATCAGTGTAGTAGTAACTGTACATGCTCTCCTGTTCCTCGGTCACCTTCATCAGATTCTCCAGCGCCTCCTGACTGCTTATTAGCGAGGCTCTGGACTCGCTTCTGGAGTGCGTGAGGGACTCGCGACAAGATTCCTGTCTGGACGCCAGACGAGAGACGACTCTGGAAGCACTTCTCGACTGGAACACCTTCAACAAGTTGTCGGCCATCAAGGCCCTGGCCTCCTGCTCCGAGTTGGGCTCGGAGACGAACAGGTTGGACTCCTGCATCTCCATGTGCACGTTGTAGATCTCGATCTCCTCGTCGTTGTTGTGCATCGAGCTCCGGCGACTGAGACGCTCCTCGTCGTCGGAGGCCATCTCGGCCAGCGGCTCCGTGGGGTTGGCGGCCAACTCGTCCTCCTCCATCAGACTGTAGATGCTGAGGTCGCAGCTGATCTGCGGCTTGAACTGCTGCGCCCTCGGCCGCATCTGCGCCCGCCTCGACTTGCTCATCTTG
The DNA here is from genome assembly GCA_028566655.1 of Metis holothuriae. Classification (NCBI taxonomy): domain Eukaryota; kingdom Metazoa; phylum Arthropoda; class Copepoda; order Harpacticoida; family Metidae; genus Metis; species Metis holothuriae. The sequence continues at coordinate 4,152 of JAOXNJ010158368.1, forward strand.
GCCTGCGAGGGAGACAACTTGTGGTAGCACTCCTCCGACAACGCCTTGCCCACCAACGTGCCCACCAGCGTCTCCAGCGTCTCCACCAACCTCGGCTCGGCCATCTTCACCGAGGGCATCAACTGGCTCAACACCATTGAAGTTATGTAGGCACTCGATCTGTAGGACCATCTTGCAGCCACGACCAAGGGCGAATAATAGATTAGCTTATAAACGGCATTATAGAGCCAACTTAACACAACATTTTGGTCCTTTATATCCTCAATTTCCTCTTTCCCCTTTTTATCCTCTTTCTTCAAGTCCTCTTTATCAAAATATGTGTCTTGACTCTCCTCCTTGTTGTCGATGACCACGCGTCTCACACTCGTCGGTTTGGGCGCAGACGCCTCCGAGTAAAGCTGCTTCAGACGCCGAGGGAACTTCACATTCTTGCTCTGAAAGTCAAAAATTTCGTCAATCAACCAATTTTTTCCATAAAACACAAAATAATCTTCGTATCTTATTCAGTAAATACGCTGTAGACGTCGCAGGCGAGAGTGTCTCTGCAATGACTGACGTGCGACTTGATTGTGAGACATTGTCTGCAGTGCGTGAGTCCGTGTTTCCTGAGGAATCTGTGTGCGTCTCTGAAGCCCTCCTCCATCAGCTGCTCCAAGGTCTCCACGGAGTGCGGATAGACGCAGTAGCGCAGTCGCTTCAGATTGGCCACGGTCAAGTCGAGGCCGTGCTTGGCCACCTGGAGTCGGTGCACGCTGGCCTTCCTCACCTTGAGGTCGTCGATGGGGCAGATGTGGGCGTCGCCGGCCAAGGGGGAGACCGTGATGGTGTTCTCGAGGTCGTCAATCAAATTGCAGCTCAATCCACCGTCAATGATCCGCTGACCTCTGTAGTGGCCGGGCATGAAGCCCGACATGAGCGGCACGAAGGCCGAGCACAAGCACGCCTCGATCAACTCCGACCGGGACAGGAAGTTCGTCAGAATCGTGTTCGTCCCGTCGTACACCTATCAAAGAGTGATGATAAAGTGCGATTGATTAATGTCGTTATTGATGAATGCCGTTGATCTAGACGAACCTTGGTGACGGAGATGCTGAGTCTGCCGCGTGCGACGATGTGGATGTCCTCGGGCAAGATCTCCTCCAGCCTCTTCCTGAGGTGGTCGGTGAGGTCGTAGATGGGGTTCCAGGGGCCGAGCGTGTAGGTCCTGGCGTGGGCGCAGGCCTGGAGGAAGGCGTTGATGATGAGCGAGATGGGCACGTTGCCGGCCAGCGCGGCCGCGGCCATGGAGCCGACGGAGACGCCGCTGCAGTGGCTGAAGTGGGCGCCGGGCAAGAAGTGCTCCATGGCGGCCGCCACGCCGCCGTGATAGATGCCGAGGAAGCCGGCGCCGCTGAAGCTGATGCGCAAGTTCTTCGTGTCGTACATCGAAGACGACGAGCTAGAGGTCGAACGCGACCCAGACGAACCGCTGCAGAGGCTCGCCGCCGCACCCGACATTTTCTGAAAATTTACATAAAATAACAATTATAGCTCTTTTAAAGCACTACATTTTTTATTTTATCAACTTTGCTCTGAATCTTACCGTTTGACTTAAAAGCGCCCTCTTTCCGCCCGGACCCTTGAGAGAAGACTGAGAGGCGTGCTCTGCTTTGTTCAGGCCTATATGACTTCAAAGACTTGCAGTAAGTGAGTATTTTCTGGTTTCAAGTACAGTTACAAGAAAAACTTGTTGGTTTCTCGAGCAAGAATTATTTTTGAGCAGTGCTCGCTTATTAGTGAATTGTGACAGCAATTCTTATGTAAGATCGAATTTGTTAGTGGGAATCCGTCAGTTCCATTTGGGGCAACATAAAATGCGAGGTCAGAAGGTACGTTTTGCAGCTGTGTCAGAGAAGGGGATCAATCGATCCACGCATGCGCCTTACATTACTGCGACATTAACTGTTATTATTACTTCATACTGTATTAGAACATTATTACTACTGTAATGTAGGTAAATGGTATTGATTCAACAGGGATCTTTACATAACAACAATTACATTGTTGTTTCAAAGAGAGATAAGATGGAAATGAGGTTATTTATTAGTGGATCTTATCCAATTTTGGTGTATTATGTAAATTGAACAAAGTACAACTACATTGTTACATAACAAATTGTGAGAGATAAACAGAAAATTATTCGTGGCACTTTTTGTAACTAGACAAAAACAATGAGAGTTATAGGGGGATTGCCAGTATAATTTTAAACCAACCTCAGAAAATACTAGTAATAAAAACTTCATTAATACGAGTTATAAGTGGAAGTAATTAAGAATGGCTTCACTCTATTTGCTTTCACTGATTCTTCTCTTGCTCTCCCTACATTCAGCTTTAACTACAGACTTTCAGAAAGACAAGAAAAAAATATTTTTTTTTTCGGAAAAAATTCCTCAAAAATTCCTTCTTTTTATTTATAAAGAATTCCAAATTCCGAAGAATGCTATGAAAATTGCAATTATTGGCCGATACAAAGAGAGCAAAAAGGTTTTTATCTGAATAACTTGTCCTGGCAAAAAATGTTTGATTTTAACAGACAATTTTCATCTTCTGTCTCGACTTTTGGTGAAAAAATTTAAACTTAGATTACTCAAAAATTCCAAAAAAAAGTGCATTTTTAGTAGAAATCGAACTAAATTCAAGCCTTTTTTATTATTTTTCAAAAAAAAAATCGTCTGTAAACCAGAGCCACAGTCTTGTCACAAGAGGAAGTTATTTCACTTACTGGTATGATGATAATACGTAGTTTGACTTTTCAAAGATTAAAGCGCAATTCTGAGCACACATATCACTCTGAAATGGGTTGTGACCTAACATCATGTTTTTAATTTTTTCTGCTTTTCTTTAAACAATATACGAAAAACGGGGTTAAAAAGGACAAAGGGGCAAAAAGTACGTAGTGAATAAGAAAAACAAAACAGATAAGTACTCCTACATATTTTTTACTTAGACAAGTCACTTACAATAGGATTCCAGTTCTCTTTTAGTTCATACATTTAGCTTTACTCTTTAGTATAATGAACATTGTTTATACTATGACCTTGGGAAAAAATGCGCACTATTCTTCTTTCAATCTCGTCCAGGCCAATATTTTTTATAAATTGTTTACAGTAAAATATTTTTTATATTTAACATTAATACATAAACGTACTCCAACTACATATAATTGTATTGCATGAAAGTAAATGGTGTAATGTACTTTAGCTCAATAATAAAAGACGTTTTTTGCTGGAAACTTGACTCTCTGCTGTAATTCCAGACAAGTATTAATACTAGCCACTAAGTAAGTAGATCAGGCTTAATTCTGGCTTCTCAAGGTCAAATACTAATGTCTTCTTCCTTTATTATTATTATTATTGTTTTACGTACTAAGAGTAATTCAGTATTCTGCTCCTACATGTGTCTCAATTTGGCTATACCAGTTTGAGTAAATAAGCGTAAATATAAGTGAGTAACAAGATTTGAAGAAAAAAAACAAAGTTTATTAAGGACAACACGAAAGTAACATTGATTCCCTTGTCCCAATTCGCATTTGACCTGAAAAAAACACAATTCGATCAGGATGAAATTATATCGATCAAGATGAAATGGTATATGGTTCTTATGGAAAGAACCAAAATCATTCTACATATTTAACGTTTCATTTTAACAATAAAAAACTTCTTCGTCCAAGACGACAACTATTCCCATCTTGGAGATGAACTGGTGATCGAGGTCGACGAGCTCCACGCGTTCAACTTCTCGAAGGCAAGGGAGAATCCCCTCTGCTTATTACTGCTACTAATACATATTTCTTTTTCTTCTTGTTCTTAAAATAAAGTCTTCTAATTTACTGTAGGCCTTTAAATTTAATTTTGATTGCGTAAAAATTCGTAAATAAAGGCTTTTAAATTCACTTTTCATTGCATAAAAATTCGTAAATAAAGGCTTTCATTGACATTTCTGATTTGATACTTGTATGATGTATATGTAAATGTGTGTTTTATAATCGAATTAGAAGGCTTTATTGGCGATTTTTCGAGAACTTAAAGCCACAGTGACGCCAGAGTGGCGTCAAAAAGAAACCAAATTCGGATAATTACGGCCCCAAAACGCACGAAAATCGAAATATTTAATAATTTAATCGAATTTAATCGAATTCTAATAGCTTCTCTGAGGAGTCACCTCATAAATTTTCACACAGAACCGAGGGGAATTTAGCTCTGTTAAAAGTCAAAACAGCATTAGATTGCCAAAAATCCATAAGGACCTAAACAAAAGGACCAGCTGAAGTAGAAAATCATCACCATTGTTCATCAGAAACCCAATTATGACTTAACAAACGATGTTAATTAAGTCATTTGTGATTCTAGGGTGATGACGACGACGACAATGCTGGCTGATCGAACTCCACTTGAGCTGCACTTGTTTCGCAACCACTGTTGTGGCCGTGAATTACGGATGAGAATTCTGCATGTCTATTAAATATGCCTTCTAGAGACGTCGTCTTTTCCATTTCAAAGTATGACTTGCCTCTTTCTTGTTGTATTGTATTGTATTTTTTACAGGAGGGAGCATTACGTGTTAATTGTACAAGGTTTGAAGAATAAACAAAGTTTATCAAGGACAACAGGAGAGTAACATTGATTCCCTTCTTCCACTTGACATTTGACCTGAAAACAAATTCAATCAAGGTGTAGGTAATTATATCATTTTTAAGAAGAAATTTTGAATAATTCTTATTTTCTCTTAATAAACAAGAAATAACGTTGTTTAAGAAAAATGATCAGAAAAGAAGTGTTCAAAATTGTGATGTGTAAAATTGTGACATTTTATTCTATTTTTGAACCATTAACTTGCGAAAAAGACTCAAAACATTGATGAAATCTCACATTTCCGAGTACTTTGTGCGCATATTGTAGTACTGCCAGCACCAGTAGAAGTTCCTGTTAAGCTGCTTTTAAATTCGCCTATTAATAAGTAAACAAGTCTTAAATGACATACACCAGCAATTTTAAATTAATATTGACATACTACCTAGAGGCAAAACGGACAATACTCATGTACCTAGTAGTGAATGCACAAACCCCTTCGACCTTGAATAAATCAATTTATACGAGAGAAGATTTAGATGTTAAATATAAAAGAAAAGTACACTGAGAATTCGAAAAATCCTTAAAAATAAACTCAAAATAACCCATTAACATGTTATTTTTACATCACTTAGCCTGCTTATTAACATTCTGTTGTTGCTGAAGTCGATCGAGGAAGGCTTGACGACGGTCCCGGAGCGAAGCAGCGGAATCAGCTGCGCCACCCAACACTTGGCCAGCATCAGCTGTCATAGCAGAAGCACCACTGGCACTCGTTGTCGCCGGAGCAGACGTCGCAGAAGGCGTCGAAGCACTGCCAGCAGCACTCCTCGAAGTAGCACTCGTCGAAGCAGTACTTGCAGCACTCCTCGAAGCAGCACTTGCAGCAGTAGAAGCAGATTTAGGAGCCAGATTAGACGTATTTCCCTGTCCTGTTTCATCGAGACTCATTTGAATGGCCCTCTCCAAATCCTCGTCGACAAGTTGGCCGGGAGCATGACCACCTTGATCGCTGGCACTGAGCATGAGGGCCCTCTGCAACTCCTCGTCCTCGTCCTCCACGACGTCCTCGTCCACGATGTCGTCGGCCCTGCAGGGCGGCAACTGGCCCTGCACGACGTGGATGGCGTGGCCCTCGTTCTGCAACTGAGCCAGGAACAAGGAGAGATAGGTGTCGGAAATGGGCTCGGGTCCGTCCAGAAGCGAGTTCAGGTTGTAGAACTTGTTTCCGAGGCGTCTGATGGTGAACCAGTGCTCCTGCAGATTGCAGACGAAGGCCTGGGCCAACACGGGGTTCTCTTGGACGTGCTGGACCTCTGGGGATTGGAGGGGGACGAGCTCGAGGTCGAAGACGGCGATGGCCTTGGTCAAAACCTGGATGGAGAAGAAGCCCGTGTCGTCCATGTTGGCCGAGGAGGCCGCGTTGGGGCTGACCACCGCCTGCTCCGCGTCGTCCAACTGCGCCGCGATCGAGGCCAGGTCCACGGCGCTGAAGTACGCGTCCTGCAACAACGCGTTCAAGCAGTGCTGCGCGCACAACGAGCCCTCCTGCCGCTCGTGGAAGATCAGAGGCGACGCGGACATGCTGTCACCTTGGGAATAGACCGAGAAATATGTAGTTTAGTAACTTTAGCTAGAAATAGAAACAAACAACAACGATGATGACATCACGTTTATTTTGGCAAAGAAAGACGGGAATGTACGTCGCGCAACCTCGACACCGTTAACATGTCGGAGTCGGAGTCGGAGTTGAGCGAGGTGGTTGGGGCGCGACATCAACCCTAGTCTTTTGGCTGCCATTTTCTGTTTCTGCCTGCCCTCGGCAGCCCTCGGCGACTCTCGCCCAAATCCGCGTCAGCTGACTGCCTCGCTGGCCGCTGGCCTCCATATTGCGGCCGCCATAGCAGTCGAGCAGTCGTTGTATTGCCTTGCCTCCAAGATGTTGTCCCGCGGGTCGAGCCTGGTGTCCAGGGCCAGCGCCCTCAAGCACGCGTTGCCCTCCGCCGCCGTCACCCAGACCACGAGTAAGCACTTCATCAACATGATCAGTCG
>JAOXNJ010158479.1:0-10802 GCA_028566655.1 Metis holothuriae
TAAACTTCATTTATTTCGTTGCAGGAGAAGAGCTCTGGACTCCAAAGACTTGTTGCGAGCACATCAAGAGCGCCATCTCTATGGCTACTCTTGATTGTTCAGGAAATCAGTGCTTTTTGTGACACTTTAAGAGACAAAGTTCTAGTGGTGGCCTGCTTTGCCCAGGAATATTTCTTGTGATTGCATTCGTAATCCGAAAAATGTGTTCGTGACAGTCAGTCAAAATGAGCAAATATGACCTTGCTTGCTGTTCTTACAGGGCTTTTTAGCTGCGGGAGGGATGCATTCAAGTGACCAACGTACCAAACAATGTCGAAAACTAGTGAAGCAATTGTTAGAGAAGAGTGCTAAAATCAGAACAATCATAGCTGCACTCGAAGGTGCCGACTGCCCATTAGTGCCTGAACGTCACATCGCAATTGAAGGTACCACATAAGTGTACGTAATCGTATTTATGGAGCCACTTTATAATTTTAGTAATGATTGCATGGATGCTTTAGATTGTGGGTCCAATAATACTCTGTATGGCGGTTTGGACAGAGACCATATGCAGATTGTGATCTGCTCTAACCGACCAGAACTGACAAATGCTTCTCGCATGGAATCAATATTGGTTCACGAGTTGATTCACCTCTACGACGCTTGCACAGCCAACGTCGATTTTGATGATATTGCTCACTTGGCCTGTACGGAGATCAGAGCCGCCAATTTGGCTCACTGTTCCTTTAGGTTTGTTTTAGAGTAGAGAATTACAAGTAATTTTTTTTATATAATTTTAAATCTGACCCTTACATGATCAAGCAATCTCTCATTCCGTTTTAGTCTGATGTCCGGACGTTTCAGAAAAAGCCACCATGAAAGCTGCGTCAAGAGCCACGCCCAATCTTCCATTGAGGCTATTAAACCGCACATTGAGAAGACATCTATTAAGACGACATTGGATCGCGTGTACAAGAGATGTGTGAGCGATTTGGAGCCCTTTGGACGAGTGTGTCATAGCAAGAAGTGCAATCAACGTGTGCTAAACGAATTCAAGACGTTTTTTGCATCTACATCAAGCAATGCACAGCAGACGTGACAACTTCGCATTACATCTATATTTTGGTTTTAATTGACTATTTCTGGAAGGCTACTTTTATTCTCGTTTTACTTTTGGCAAATGTATTCTCTTTAACTCAAACCATTTATCCGGCTCAGATTTTGAGCCCTTTCTCAAGCGCAACGTCACGACACTCGGTAAAGAGATTCCAGTAGTCGGTCCCGTTCAGGTTTCGTCCGCAATTCCATCCGCCGTTCTTGTGCAACATGACGAAGTCTTCGCAGGTGATGATTTGGTCGCCATTACAGTCCTTCTCGAATCGAATCATGTAATTTCGAACCGTGTCTCTGGCACATTCGAAGTCACTGGCACATGCCTCAAAAGCTGCTCTAGTGTTTATTGGGCCAGAAGGATTGTTTTCGACATTGCAGCTGCCAGCGTCCACCCAGAATGCCTGTGAGAGTAGGAAGGGACCACAGAGACCGCCCTGGTTGATGCAGCCGATGGTCACGTTGCACTCCGAGCTCACGCTGCACATGCAGCCCAGGCACGCGTCCTCGAGAGGCGCCTGCGTCGTCGCCGAGCGGTCGCAAACGTATTCTGAGCCAAAAAAGGTCAATTGATTAATAATCATAAAGCGTTTTGATAAACATTTTTCTGTAATGTTTCCCATTTGTAAATAATAGCGATTGGTCTTAAATGCTAAGGGAATCAGTTAGTAGCAGTCGGTTGGGCCAATGTTTGTACTTTGCTTTCTTATTTGGAATCTTTGTAAAGAAGTACTCGTAGTATAATTTTTGTCTATTTACTTTTTTAACCCTTACCAGAAACCAGGAAATAGAAATGCTTAATTCCGTTTCCCATATGGGGAATGCAGTGAAGTCGCTTTAATTTGAAGTATCTTTAGACGAACATATTTACTGTTGTAAGCAATTAATTATTTATTTAAAAACAAACCTTATATTCCAGACTTATTTTGAATACTTTTCTGAGTTTGAGCGTGGACCCAGCAGAGGAAGATTGCCACGATGGCCACTGCGAAGCCCAGATTGTTCCTGACCATTGTGATCTTCTCTCCAAGACCTGAAGACAAATACTGATTGATGTTCCAGTCTCGAAGAGAGATCAAGTAAACCTGTGTACCTAGCACAATTCAGGTCGGGTTTGTTGCCCAGGCCCCACACAAAAGGAACTGTAAAGAAGCTTCATTAAGGTACATTCTTATTCTGGAGTGTTCCAAACCTGTTGTTGTGCTTCTTCTGGAATGAATTCGAGGGAATGGGAGAGTTCCTAGAAATGGCCACAAAGAAGTCGACGAACAGGTGAGAGCCGGAATGCTTGAGGGAAAGAAAATTTATAACCGAGCAATTCTGTGTTAACTTTACATTTTATTGGTATTAACTCACGTACTCAATATGGGCAATTGTCAGAAATCCACGCAAAATCGTATAGTCACAATTAATGTAATTAGTATATTAGTTTTGGATTCGTGCAATCATTTAATTATAAGAATCGAGATCTCAGAGCAACGTAAAGTGGAGGGAAATGGCTCTAAAAGTAATGATTCATGTCATAATGTTGGTGTGATTGATAGTTCTTGTTGTTCTAGACGCGCCTCTCCATGGGGAACTTGTGCTCCCTGACCATCTCCTTCCTCCTCTGGATCCTGGCCTCGGTGAGGAAGAGCACGCCGTCCACGAACTGGCCGAGCACCCCCACGAAGGCGAGGGCGTAGGACCAGGAGAGGTAGTTGTGCTCCCAGTCGGGCATGAAGCTGGGCCCATGGCCGTAGATGCCGAAGATGATCAGGGCCAAGGAGCCCAACACGCCCGACGCCAAGAGCGCCACGGCCGTCCAGCGCAGCGTCGCCACTCGTCTCTGCTCCGTGACGAAGAGCGCGTAGGCCACGATCAACACTAGCGACACCAACGTGCCCAGGAAGCTCAGAGTGAAGAAGAACTGCGTCGCCACAAAGAACGCTAAAAACAAGTACAAGTACATTAATATGTTGATTTCTTTAAAGTTTTTGAATTGTTTGAGCTTGTCTTGTTTGTTTTGAGCTTATTACGTGGAGCCAGGAATCCCCTGATGTTGGCGTAGCCCTTGGTGAAGGGGTCGAAGATCCATCTGCATCCGGCAAAGTATCTGGTGTGATCTAAATCCGTGTAGTCTGGCAGCGATCTGAAGCAGTGGACCCAGAGGCCGACGTGGTCGGTCTTGGTGCCGTAGATCCTCGGGTCCCCCTCGATCCAGTTGGCCGTGGTGAAGGCCAGCAGCACGAAGAGGAAGTGCAGCACGAAGACGCCGATGGCGCTCTTGCCCGCCAACGTCCGCTCGCGGTCCACGTCCGTGTCCGGCAGGATGGACGACGGCAACGAGGACAACTCGGGATCCTCCTCCGACTCCCTCGGCCTGAACATCTTCCAGAAGTCAATTAATACTTACTATTAATACCTACTGTACTTGGGAGTGCTGGAGCTAGCCTTATGCATTTCTACCTGTGGGCAACTCTTAGCTAGTGATAATAGTAACTATACCTAGTTTTGCTTTAAGTCCACAATATAGCTAGCATGTGTTATGTTATGTAGCACTCTACTAGCTCTTGTTTGACTACAATGAGTAAAACGATTCTACCTGCAATGCATTCAAACTTTGAATTTCTTTAGTATACGTAAGAGGCATTTGTTATGAAATTCCAATTAAATGACGTTATTTGGAACGACATTTGCCGTTTTTTGGACTCTTCCAACTTCTTTTTTTGTTGTTGCCTAAATTGCTTTATTTCAATGTTCAAGGTTGCATATTGGCAAAGAGCAAATTATATGTACATTAAGAGAATGCATTAGGGAAAGTAGTACATTTTTAATCGCTAAATCACTTTTTTTTATTAAAAAGATATGTTTATCACCAACCATTGGATATACTGAGAGAACAACAGACTCAATTCTGGCAAGCTGTGAGCTCCAGATGACAAATATGTATACGTTATCTGAAAAATATCTCTTTTTATGAAAAAGAGACTGAAAATTACGCAATTCACGGAAAAAAAATGCAATTTTCACAGAAAATGTGCAATTCTCCAAGGAAATTTCATGACGCTCGTACGTGCATCCATTGTATCAACATTTCAAAGTAGTACTCTACTAAGTACTAGTAAGAGCAGATTTTCATTGTAGGCCAGTACTGCTGCCTCAAACTGATTGTCTTTGAAATCCACTTCAGCATTGACCTCTTAGTAATGTGACTAATAATGATATTCAACTTTGTTGATTATCCAGTGATCCTCATCCAGTTGTATTGTCTCTTTTCGACGGGAATGCCGTAGCGCTCGCCCTCCCTGAACTGCGCCCTCAGCGAGTGGAAGCAGTCGAGACAGACGCCCACGCGCTCGCCCGAGCCCAGCCGCAACGCGTCCACGCTCGGCGAGTGCGACAGCAGGAAGGGGAACTCCTGCAACAACATCAATCACCTCAACAAGGAGTATAAACATTTAGGTGAAATTAATCAAAATTTGTGATGTTTTGTTGAAATTGGGCTCTTTTTTGACCTCGACGTTGAGGGCTCTCATGCGCCTTCTGTAGGTGACGACGGCGCAGACGTAGCAGGTGAAGGAGTTGATGCGGTAGCACTTGTTGTCGCCGCTCTTGTCGTGCTCCCACTGCATGATCAGGGAGTGGAAGCAGAAGAGACACACGTCGGCGCTGCCGTCCGCCCTCAGATTCGCGTGCAGCCCGTTCAACGACCTTAGAAAAGGGAAGAAGGGTGAGGAGCAGGAAGAGGTGGAATTCAGTCGCATTTCCGGTGAGGGATCGGTCAGACCGCACACAAAGCATCGATTGGAATTCAGACATCTTTCAGCACGTTTTTCAGAGTCTGAAGCGATCTTTTGAGCCCTAGAAACACTCAGATTCAAAGGTTCGTTCATCGACTTCTTACTCTCTTCGGTCTCAGCCTCCTCTTGGACTAAAGGATTCTGAGCATTGACTTGAGGATCTCTCGTCGTCTGTTGCCGCTGCTGTTGCTGTTGTCTCAGCATTCGTTGTCGTCTCATAACTTCCTCTCTCTGCGGTGAGACCCTGTTTCTCCTCTCATTCGTTCTGACTCGATTGGAAGATTTTGTGGCCGAGTAAATGGTTTGCGAGACGACCGACTTGGGGCTGAGTCTGGGCGCCTTTGGCGACGACCGCGACGTGGACCGCATCTGTCGTAGAAGCGACATTGTGCTCATTGCGTCTCCATACTTCATGCTGTGTCTAAAACTGCTCTCTCTTCTAACACCTATTTCTCTTCTAACAAGACTACAACTGCCAAGCTCTCTCCTTACCAAACTGCTGCTACTGCAACTACTGCTACTACTAGGCTCCCTTCTTACTACACTACTGCTACTGCTACTACTGCTACTACTAGGCTCCCTTCTTACTACACTACTGCTACTGCTAAGCTCTCTCCTTTCTACACTACTGCTACTACTAGGCTCCCTTCTTACTACACTACTACTACTGGCTTCTCTTCTCACTACACTACTACTGCTACTACAGGGTTCTCTTCTTATTACACTACTACTGCTACTGCTAGGTTCTCTTCTTGCCACACTACCACTACTGCAACTACTGCTGCTACTGGGTTCTCTTCTCAGAGCAGCATTACTACTGATCTCTCTTCTCACCATACTGCTTTCACTGCTACTACTAGGACTTCTTCTCACCATCGTGCTACTACTACTTTCTCTTCTCAAAGGAGCATTACTGCTAGGACTTCTCCTCATTATTGCACTAGTGGATTCTCTTCTTGCCAAACCAATCATGTTATTAGAAGGCTCTCTTTCACTTACCTCCCTTCTGAGCACAGCTCTACTGCTAGTGCAACTACTCTCTCTTCTAACCACAGTGCTGCTGCTTCTGACAACTGTAGTGTTGCTTCTGACCAGAGTGTTATTGCTCTCTCTTCTAGTGCTGGCATTACTGCTTTGACAGCCATCTCTCCTCCTGACGGAAGCGACTGTGAGTTGAGGGGGACCGAAAGGGGATTCGCGTCTGCGTCTGCGTCGCTCCTGCTCCTCCTCCTGCGAGCAGCTCCACCTGCTGAGGCGCTTGCGCACCGGCAAGCTGGACCAGGACAGCGACTCCTTGGCGTCGAAGAGGCTGGGGTCCGGCGGCGCGAACGGCGACTCCGTGGCCCTGGAGCACGGCGACTCCATGGACCCCATGTTCCTGATGGAGGCGTGACAGGGGGTGCAAATTTGAACCAGACCCTGAGGCGAGATGCGACTGGCGCCCACCGGAGCCATCAACGAAGACACGAAGGGATAGTAAGGCTCATTTTCGGCATTGGCCATGGTGTAGATGAGCATCAGCGAGGAGCTGTCGTTGTCGCGACCACAGAGATAACAGACAAAAGTGGCTCTATTTCTACTATTAGTCACACCATTTCTATTATTTATTGACGTATTAGTCGGTTTTGGACTCGTTTTTCGGATTGGTTCCCTTCTTCTTATTCGGTTTCGTCCAAAGTGCTTTGAGCCACGACCTCGTCTTGATAAGGTGTTAAGTCGATTGAGACGACGCTCGTTGCGCTCTTCGCTGCTGCTCCTCCTCCAATTGCTCCTGCTCCTGTAGCTCTCCTCTTCTCTTCGAAGCTCATCCTTCTCCTCCTGCTCCTCCATTTATTACTAACTATTTGACCTGCCAATTTGTTATTGAGTGTGCATTTAGGACGATGTTGGCTCGGATTCGGTTTGAAGTGGACTTCGAAGCGGTTTATGTGCGGACAAACTTGTCGGAGCTGGAACGTGCCAGCTCCGCACAGATGTTTCAACACTTCTCTTGGGCCCATTAAAGCTCTTCTATATACTAAAAAGTTCTTAGATGTACTTCTGTTTAGTGAACAAGTTATTGATATTATATATTGGCTGTGTACAAAAGTTCAGTAATGACATGAGGAGGACGTGTGATATTTGGGTTCTCAGTCAGCTATGTCGAATTAGTAAGCAGTTCCTAGTAGGGATCCCAAAAAGTATAAAACAATTGTGTACATTATATTGAACTGGTTATGTACTTTTTTAAGTGTTTAGTACTTATTTGTGTTGTAATAATAAATGTGTCTTGATTCCAGACACATCGGATTGGGCGCCGCCATGTCGGCGTCCCAGAACGAGTCGGGCTGCGGCGACGAGCTCCTGCATTAACTCAGCTTCATTAGGGCTCAAATCAACACATTACTTACTATTACATTATATTGATGTTATTGCTTTTAAACTTCGATCTCTTATCATTTCGTTTGTATTGCTCAATAGCAACAATTAATAGTTACTTTTTGTTCTTAATCTCCTTTCGACTTGAACCAAATGCTTTCATCGTTATTTGCGTACTTAACTAAAATTTTGCTTTCCTTGTTACTCGTACATTAGATCTTTACCGTTAGTCAATAATAAACCATCGTTTTTTTTACTATCCATCACATCAAAATTTGGAATTTTCGCAATATCGGAGACAATTAGAATTTTTATTAGAAGATAAAAACACTTATCTACTACATACACCAAACATTACACAGTTTTGGACACTCGATCCGAAAGGGATACTAGTATAATTCCTTAAATAATATTCTAATGCACTTCAAAACTTCAATCTTATAGTACACATGAACGCAATTAAGATTTGAGACCAAACTTTTGCACTAATGTAAACAATTCTCATATTTATAAGTGAAGTACAAGCAGAATTTTAAGTGATTTCAGTGCTAAATAAATAAGTTCATTAACTTATGTTACTTAGGTAAAACTTAGTTTTGTATGCAATAAAATAGTCTATGCAATCACATCAATGACATTCATTAGAGATGTTATATGTATGTACAGTTCTGAGTGTTTTTCATTATAGACAGACCATGATCAACTGCTCTCTTCTCCTCAGCTCCGCCTCGTCCACCATGTCCTTGTTGTTGTCGTCGTCGTTGTTGGAGACGATCTTGTGCGAGGTGTTGGAGTCGTGCCTCCTGCACCTCTTGTCGCCGCCCCAGACGTTGTTCAGTCTGGGGTGCTGCGCCACGAACGCCCGCCAGATCGACTTCTTGGCGATGAACACCACGAAGATGAAGAAGCCGCGCAGCATGTTCAACACGTTCAAAGTGCGCAAACCAGCCTTAAAAATCGAATTCTCCCATCATTTCTCACATACTTTATTAACTTGTTTTTACTTTTTTAAATATTTTACTACCTCTAGATAGAAGTTGCATCCCTCCATTTGACTGTGGTCGCCGTGCATCTCGACGTGGATGCACTCGACGAACCAGGACAAGCCCATTATGAGAAACAATTTACCGAAAAGTCTGAGTTGAGCCCTGCTGTCGCAACTTTCGTAGACATTTTCGTTTGTTGTGCCTTCAATTGTGACTGTCAGGTGATTTTGACGTCGATTTAATCCCGCGCTCTGGGCCAACCGACCCGCCTTGTAGAGACTGTGCACGGTGGCCACGAACATGATGGTGTTGAAGGAGAGCAGGGAGAGAATGGGCAGGTAGAAGTAGATGCGGGCGCCCTCCATGGTCAGGAAGCAGGAGCCCTTGCCCACGTCGGGGCTGATGGCGAACTCGAGCAGCTGCTCGTCCGCGGCCACGACGAACGTCAGCTGCAGCAGGGGCATCAGCCAAGCGAAGAGCGCGTAGAAGGCGAACCTCGAGTCCGACTCGTGCACCAGCACGTGGTTGCACATCACGAAGGTGTAGCAGAGGTCGAAGCACATCACGCTCATCCAGAAGAACATGGCCAGGCCGAAGTAATAAACCGAGTAACCCAATAAGCGACAAGGCAAACGAGGCACGTACACCGTCAAGCCATTTCGGGTCTGAGCACAAAAATAGAATTAATAGTTACGTTTATTTTACTACATCTCCCCGTTCATTTTTTGAACTTAATTAGCTAATCAAATTCTTTTTCGACACTTGCAACACCAGATTGACTCAAAAAAACTGGAAGCTCACGTCCCCAGGACACGGAAGAAAGGGAAAAAGGACCTAACCTCGTTTTTGAAGTTGACACTAAAATAACAGCTAGGTACTAGATTGTAGCTTTGAAGTGTGAGAAAAAAGGAACTGGCAATATGGACAAAGTGTCAAGGCGAGATTTGATGACTTTTCTACACACTTATTTTCTATTTTTCCCACAAAAGGGAGGTCTTTCAAAATCCACTCTATAGTTTGTTGTGTAATGCATCTAATGCACTCCCCCGGGACTTGCGCTGCTCTCAGATGACACTCGCTAAAGTGAGTGCTCTCTAAAACTTTTGAAAGGACGCGCATTGTGTCGGACTTTTCATTTCAAGCCTTTCCTGAGGAAGTACGTGCCATCTTGATTTTACTTTACAACTAGAGTACGGCAGTAGTATTACATCCTTTCTCTAAATAGCATTAAATAGAATATATGTACCTATATAAAGTGGAATATTAAAAAGAGTGTTAAAAATCTTTAGTTGTAATGTAACTTTTTCCTTACCCAAGCGTGTTCGTCTAGATTGAGTTCGACGTTGTAGAGGACGAGCAGTAGCAAGGTGGTGATGAGAATGGCCACCACATTTCCTCTGACAATCCTCCCCTGCAGATTTTTCAGAGAGGGCAGAACGCAATAAATGTAGAGAGTGAGGCCGAGGAAGAGGACGCTGATAAAGCCGCAAATGACGTAGAGCCAACGAACACGTTGGATGAACAATTGCATTGTTTGGCCTTGACAATCGACATTGGAACTCGATTTAGACTCAAAGCGCCTCGTGATCACGTAGTCGTCCAACGAAGTCAAACACTTCAGACCCGAAAAAAACCTCTTATTAGAAGGAAGACTCTCTGAAGAAGAGGCACTCAAAGACACAAAGTCGTCCACACAGAACTCATTTTTCCACGCACCCACGCCTTTACAATAGAAGAATATTTACAAATATTAACTTTTTTATGCATTTATTAAATAACTTATTAATAGTTTTTTTTACCCTTGAGATAAAGACGTCCACTTTCGAGCAGTCTGAGATCAGGACTATGCGGCAATGTCGACAGATTGCCGGGACACACGTGGGCCATCAGGTTGTCCATGACGTTCTCGACCACCTCGAACTCCTTGTCGAGGATCAAGTCTTGGTGCGGGTAGAGGTCGGAGTAGAGCTTGGGGACGAACTTGAGCTTCTGCATCTGGCTCACGCACTTGCCCGTCTCCTTCGACACCGCCTCGTGCATCTGGCAGCACTTGGGGATGCACAACAAGCCGCTTTTGTTGTGGCAAGTAGAAATTGTTGTAGAAGTAGTAGTAATAGTAGTGGTCGTTAAACTTGTAGTACTTCTTGTACTTCTTGTAATGAGTCGTTTAGTTCCTTCAAAGCTGATTTTGTTGGATCTAATCAAACCTCTGCGACGACGAGAACGATTGAATTTGTCACAGTTGAAGTTCACGCATAACAAATTTCTCCTCTTTTCCAGAATCTTCTTTAGCATCTCACTTTTAATATCCTTCGATTTCCCCTGACAAAATGCGTTGTTCATGCTGTAGCAGATGATGTTCGTGTCTGTTAAGAAAGAAAGAGAATTAAGGTCTGATTGGCCAGCATTAATCGACGGCTCACCTAGCAACCACTGATCCCTTGTCCCAAGAGAATCATTACCACATACTCGTTCAATATACTAAACAATGCTTTCTATATAACGTAATCAGTCACTACAGTACATGCTCAAGTGTGGATCAATTGTTGATATAGTTCATTACGTTCATTAATGAGAACTGCTCGGT
>JAOXNJ010158590.1:0-10799 GCA_028566655.1 Metis holothuriae
TATTTATGTTGTAACAAGAAGTTGATAAAATTAATTCCACTTCTTGGCGCAAAAGGGCTAAACTAACACTGTTTCTGGAAAATAGAATTCAAAACTGACATTTTCTTTTGAAGCGATCAAAAAAAAGTTTGACGAGACTATTCCTGGTTAATTTTCCGCTCATCGACGAGGCAAAGTGTGCATCCATTAATGGTGATCCCGTCTGAAGCGATATTAGCACGCTGCGATATTTTAGAACTTATCACTTAGATTAGCCTAAATCCGCCTGCTCGTTTTTATTTAAGCCTTTATAAGAGCAGGGAGCTTAATTTAACCTGAGTTCGTGAAAACTGTGCTTCCAGAAGAGTTCGCGAACCACTCTGCGAAGAAGTCGTCTCGCTGCTCTTCGAGTATCACTCCCTAAATATTAAAAAAGGCCTTTGCTCGACGCTCACCTCAACCCTGATGCCGCACATAAGTGCTCGTCCTCTCGTCAAAACGAACTTTTTTTGGTCTTGGTTCTTTGAAACGTAGATTGAAAAGTATTGACCGTGATGGTCGCCTGGAAGCGTTTTCACGAAAGTCTGAAATTCCTGGCCAGGCATATTACTAAAGCGTTAAATTTCGTAAAGCAAAATTTGCCAAAAAATGGGATTAAAAATCTGAAATCATATTTTGTGAAATTCATTGATCAAGTTTCTATTACTATAATTCGAGTAAAATGTCTTTCCTGAATCATTTTCTCTCTCAGATTTGCCTCCTCCGCAACTGGAAGCAGTTAGCACAAATTCCATGAAGAGTAAATTTGGAAGCCGTAACTGACCGCGCTTTGATCTCCTTTCGTTACATTCTGCAGCTGTGCCTTACTGTACTGCAGTTCAGCGACTAACTTCTTCTTTTAGACTGAATCGGACGGATTTAGATAAGAATTACAGTATCTAGATTTCGCGCTTTTACACTTTTTCGCTTTCTCAAAAAGGGACATAACAAAAATCATTTTGTAAAATTAGGTGAATGTACCACAATTTTTTCAACTTGATTTGCTAAATTCCAATATCAGGAATTGCCAAGACAGAGTTTTATTCATTTTTATCAAATTAATTTTCAGAGATCTAATAACTGTTACATTTTCTAAAAGTCTAAGTATTTTTAAAATAAGTTTTTATTTTATTAATCAAGAAAAAGCTTTAGTAGAATACATTTAAACTCGATAACAGGAAGGTTTCCGAAAAATAAATAAAACACTTTTTTGAAAACTTAATTTTTTAAATTTGGATAGCGACAAATATCATCTTGAAACCAACGACAGGCACGGTTCAAAAACCCAAATTCAATTTACAATTTGTGAATGCCGCTTTTGAAACGTAAAAAAGATATTGAAAAAATAAACGCATCCAACAAAAAAACAATTACAGGAAAAGGAAATCTAATTTTGATAAGAAATCGATTTCCTTGTTCGCACTCCCTCCGTGCTCTTCAGTCCTCAACAGGTTAAACTAGCGGGCGAGGGTTAAAAACTAGACAGAGTCGACGAGACATAAATGTCGAGCTTTCTTAACCGAGCAAACACATTGGCGGACATTCGTCCCTGCCATGCTTATCCGAAACGCAAAAAGAACATTTTTTCCAAAATGTGGAAGTCGTTTTCGAAGCTCGGTCGCTCAAGGAGCAAGGCGAATTTGTACAACAGTACACGCCACGTGGGGTTGAGTTTCGGAGGGAGCAGCTTAGACGGCAGCGACTCCGGCGTGATGACTGCCGGCTCAACAACTACCAGGAACGGATCCAATCTCAAGATTTTTTATGGTCGCTTGAATTCAGTCTCCATTAATAACCAATCTCTTTGTCGCCAAATAATGTTAAACTCAGTACTGAGCGCCAGTGTTTTTCGCGCCAACGGTAAGCAACATAACGCGGCGAGTCGAAAAGTGCGTGACCCTCTTTCGAAATTTATCCGCTTGTCAGACGAAGCTCGACAAACAACCTTGAAGATTTTCAGAGAGACGGCTCACAAAATTCAGATTCAGTCTCAACTGGCTATGCTTCAGAGGGTGAGTTTAGTTCATACCAATCCTTCCCTAAACCAGCTCAAGGTTCATCGGCAAGGAGTAAAGATGTTAAAAAGGTCAACGAATGCAAAAAAGTACTTCCTAAGAAAACTTTGTACTCTTCAAAAATGTCCACTCCGATGCTGGACTCGATTATGAAGAGTCTCGATGCTGCGAGAAAGAAGCAACGACTCTCATCGCATTCATGGAGCTCAGAAGAAGTATCCGACGAAGAAAAAGACTCTTCAGGTTGGTAAACTATAGTGCAAACGGGAAACTTTTAACGAGCATACTGAAAATCGCACGCATCGCACGCATCGCGCGCATCGCACGCATCGCACGCATCGCGCAGAATAATTTATGAAAAACTTCAATATACTGAAAATAGCACGCATCGCACGCATCGCGCGGAAATAATCAACAAAATTTTTTCAATCACAAGGTTTCTACCAGAATTCGCGCGGAGCGCTTCATTTGCCCGCAAAAAATCTCGATCGCTAGCGAATGAGCAGCGAAATCTCACTAGATCTCCTGTTGTTCCGTGATACGCAATTGTTGCGTTGAAATCCCCAGAGCTAACATGCAATGACGGTGCGCTTTTTTGTGAAAGAAAAACATCGTTTAAGTTCCAAGTCTGATAAATTTTATATTTAAGTCTGGTCCAAATAACTTACTTCGTTACATTCTGCTCTGAGCGAGAAAATTGAAAAAAAAAAATGATTTAAGTCAACAATTCTAGAGACAAAACAACAAAATCCGAAAACAACC
This sequence comes from Metis holothuriae, assembly GCA_028566655.1. Lineage (NCBI taxonomy): Eukaryota > Metazoa > Arthropoda > Copepoda > Harpacticoida > Metidae > Metis > Metis holothuriae. Next base: position 2,796 of record JAOXNJ010158590.1, read on the forward strand.
AAATTCGAAAACAACAGAATTTCATGAAAATCCCAATATACTGAAAAAAGCACGCATCGCACGCGCGTGCGATGCGTGCGATGCGTGCGATGCGTGCGATGCGCGCGATTTTCAGTATGCACCACTTTTAATAACAAAAACGTCTTCCGGGATTGATATTACGGTCAATAATTTTTTCAAACTATTAATTTTTTTGTTATGATCATATTTCATTGCTAATTAGAAATTCGAAAAACAGACTCTATTTTTATCAAACGCTAATTATAAGTCTTCGAGTTGGTATTAATTCAAGGCTTCTTTCGAATATGTTTAATCTATGTTCCAAAACAAACTGCTGCCTTTAACACGCATGACTGGTTTGTGATCGCTACCCTAGTAAGGTTAATTTAAGACAAGGATTACGTCAATTTGTAAAACTAAGCGCACTCATGTTGCATTTCGTATTTTGTTTTGATTACAAGTAAAAGCGCTCGGCGCTTTCTCAAGCTACTCGAATCTGTTATGCGGGTATTTGTGGCGATAGCGGTCGTCTTTTCTAAATACGACTTAGTGTACTCGACAACCACCGTCTCCGACTCAGACTCAGTTATTGACAACTCCTCTTCTGAGGAAGCTCCTCCGCCAGTGCTGCTAAAGCGTCACGTCCCGGCACGACAGCTGAGAGCGTATTCCCGTTCTCCCGACCCGCTGAAAAGGTTCTCTTTTCAGCGAGAGCTTGCGACCCAGAAAAAGATAGAACGAGTTCCAGTGCCCTCTTCCGGCGCCGTCAAAAATATCGCAGCCAAATTCGCCGAGAGCGACAACTTCGACGACGATTTCAGCCATTTGCATATTGGCCAGAAAGAAATCAAACCAGAAGGAATCCGACGGACACAAAGCACCAGAATCCAGGTCAGAAAATCTTTAAAGACACATACGCTTAATTCTTGATTAAGGCTCTTGCGGCGAGTTTCCAGGTTGCAACGCAAGAGATCGAAACAAAGCAGAGCTCGCCGACTACGCTGGCCCGCTCGCAGACTATCGGACAGAACCGTTCGAGTAAAATGACCAGCGACAGCACTTTCATGAAGAGTTTGATCGAAATGGCCAAGTCGGATTGTATGGATGAGCCAGGCGCTTACGGCCGCGAAGTTGAGGTGAGATTCTCCTTCGAATAAACAAACATTTTCCCCCTTTTTCTAAAGTTTTAAATATTTATCCAAAGCAATGAACGAAGTAGAAATTTCCGACATAATGCTAAAAATCTCCGAAAAGCTTGTTTACAAACAGAGACAAAAAGCTCATTAAAATAGCCTCTTCTGCAAGTTCATTTTTTTAGTTTAACGACTTCAAATCGCAGATCTCACTCGTTTCGACAAAGATGCACCTTCGACGAACGATGACCGTTGCCGAACCGGAAGAAAGCAATTATGACATCGAAAGTGTGAACGACATAACGCGCTCAAAGTCTGAAGCAGTCCCGTCCAATATGCAATCAGGTTCGATTTATTCCTTTTTTTCGCAGCCGCTTACTTGCTCTTTAGTCGACCCCTTCGTTGCCGAGATTCTCGGATCAGGAAACATCCCTGAAGGTGTCAAGCAGAAGATCCGCGAAGAGTGCTGGTCACTTTTCAACGACGGAAAGACGCCGAGGGGTGTCAAACAGTGCATCCTTAATACAATGCTCTCGAAATACCAGGCTGCTTGTTGAGCGAACGCAATGTTATAATTGACGAGATTTGGACAGTAAATCTATAAAAATTCTTTTCTGGACAAGCAGTTTTAACTTTTTTTATTCCTGTAATTTTCATTCTTTGTTCAATAAAGCTCTGTAAATTTTTTTAAATGCATCGTGGAGGTTTTTTGAGTACTTTTGTGCGAATTCTCGAATATAAAGTGATACAGCAACTTGTGAAAGGATGAATTTACATTGGACGTGAATGAATCGAGTGCGACCTGACTAGTTTCTTTTGCTTTGTCGGGATTTTAAACATTCATTTAATTTTATATAAAATGTGCTATAATCAATTATATTCTGTTTTCAGTCCCGTACGTGCTCATTGACTTGCTGGAATCCCCATGGCGGAACAGAAAGCGTCCTGCGCCGATCAGGGTCCATCAGTCTCGGATCGCCAGAAACTGCTCCTTGCTCGTCGCGAACCGAGGCGATTCTCTTCATTCGCTTTGCCACTTCTAGTTACCTTTAAGTAAGCGATAAATGCAAATGTATACCTTTAAATCGGTTGTCCCGTCGGATGAACTTCTCGGTAGACTTCATCTCTTCTGGGCGAAGAATTGATTTGATTTTACAATCTCGTCCAGCTTAATCGGAAAAGTGCATTGCCAAAATACTCTACTGAGTCTACTAACCAATTATGCAACGCCCGAATCCCGAAGTTTTCTTTTTGTTTGTCCCAACGAATTTGTACTCGATCAAGTGAACTGGAATAAGAGCCAGTTTTACAATCTTATGATCAGATATTAAAAGAAAAATAAATTTGAAGAATTTTTGGAGTACTTCAAAAATTCATTGATAATCAGAAAAAAAAAAGAAACTATATTAGCTATTCGTGACGATTTTTTTCAATTAATGTGGAACTAATTAGACAAACCTGGCCATCCACTAATTCCAATTTTTCAAATGCCTGATTTAAGTCTTGATTTTTTTGAAACTGATTCGCGTAATTCAGTTAGATGGCTAACCTTTGCTTGCGTAAGCGAGTTCGAATCCATGCGTCTATTGATTTCCTCCGCCATCTTGTCAACCTTCTGTTTCAGTTTTCTGTTCGTGGGAGTACGATCATTTAAACTACGCAAGTCGATCTGCACGGGAGTCCCGCGAGGGCGCAGTCCTTCAATCCAGCTCGTGATTTCCTGGTCGATGAAGTTCGATGTTGCGAGTTTCGTCGCGAAGGAGTACTGCGTTCGGATCTTCAGCTCGCGATGCACTCCGTTTGCGCAGCTTCGACTATCAGTGGGATCACTTATACGAAAGATCTCTGCCGAAAAAGGGTTTTTACGGCCGGTCGCCAGCTATATTGATCCCCATATCAGATATTGTCGGCATTTCCGGAACACGACTCACAGGGCAGCTTGCCGTCACCGTGACAAAGCTCGCACTCGGACTCATCCATCTCGTCGATCACCTCGGTGTCCTCTACTTCTTCATCTTGTCCATCGGGACCAGAAATGATGTTAATCGTGGTCCTGTTGATCTGTTTGAAATCTTGGATGCGACCACTTCCGGCGCAGATATAGCAATCGATCTGAGATATTTAATACTGCAAGTGGTCGTTTGTTAAACTTACTAGTCCAGTGTCGCCGCAAAGACACGACTCCACCTCCTGCGTGTCGTCGGTGATGTTCTCAGTATTGCAGCGGTCACAGTCTACCCAGAGCGCTTTCGGGAGCTTCAAGTGTTGTCAGTCTCCGTTGTCATTTCGTTTGATCAATTACCTTAATTTTATGGACAGTCAGAAATTCTTTCTGTTTCGGCGTGGGAATTGTCCAGTGCTTTTCGAAACGACTTTCGCGCTTCAAGGGAGTACTGCTTGTCAAAAATCGCATTTCTTTCTTGATTTCGACTGTGATCTGCATTTGCAAAAAAATAAAAACGAAATATCAATTCCAAGGACTAACCAATGGAATAGTGTAAAAGTATACTTGACTGATCTCCATCATCGTCACCATTTTCTGGTCCTGCTTCTTACCCAATTTTCCCAGAACCTGCAGCAGCGCAGCATTGTTAAGTTTATCTCGATCTTTGTATCTCTCCGTGTTCTCTTTTATGATCGGATTATCGAAAGGTTGAAGTGGATTCTTGAAGAATTCTGAATGTTAAATAATATTTTTTAAAAGTACTGAACGTCATCGAAGAGGGAACTATAATGTTGAAAACTTGAAAAAAACTAAGATCGAGAATATTTTAACGACCAAACAATGGAATAATTGGTTAAAACGCGCCAGAATTTCTACCTGCAAGCGCAGACTCTTGGTTAGCCTTCTTCTTCAGCTCCATCGCTGCTCAGGTTCCTGGGCGGTTCTCGGAGAGACTATCTGTCTCTCTGTTGCAATTTGCAAGCTCGCGGGAACCCTTCCTGTTGGACTCCGACTGAACAAAAAGTTATGCTTGCTTAGATAGTGGAGAGCGATGCTCCGCTGTTGAAAAGTTATGCGTTTATTTCCCATAATTTATCTTATTTCTTTCTTGTTCAAAGTTTGTTTAAATGAGCAATAAACTCAAAGCGGGTGGCTAATCCCCGCAAATCACCCTTTTCAACGGAATGTCACACATAGACATTCATTTTTACTATAAATAGTCTAAAGTCTAACAACGACATCGTTCATTTCTGGAAAAAATTACGTCTGGCAAGTTCCAGCTAATTTGGTATTGATAACTTCACTTCGAAAGAAAGAGGAGAAGATTAAATTTCTATTTTTATTTGATAATTCCGTTAATAAATTTGAGCACTTCATCTCCTTTTCAGAGGAGCTCTGAAAGAAGCAGCCTCAATTGAAAAATTATTTTCTCGTACTCTTTGAAGACGGCTCCAAAAAGACACATTTTCTAGGGCAAAAGCCCTCAAAATCGTGCAATTGCTTATTATTATCCCCATTCCTGCATTATAAGGGTGTTCTATCTAAGTTTAATTTCCGATTCATGTCTTGGTCTTAACTCGTCATCGCGGACGCCCATATTTTTTGCTCTCTCGATTTGCTTCCTAATCCGTCTCAAAACTTTTCCGTTTATGTCTTCTTCTGAGACAACCGCGTGCGCTCAAGCTATTCAAAGATATCAATCATCGGATTTTTCTGACTTGTTAACGATTAGCTGCAAAAGACCCGCAAGATAAAACCGAATTTCGTCAGTTGCTTTTCGAGTTTTTACCAGGGGTAACGAGAAAGTGCACTCGGCCATTACACACTCATTTTTCGCGTGGAGCACTTTCAATTACACACTCTACACACTTTACACACTTTTACACACTTACACACTTCATTAAATTTTTACACACTCAAGCGCGTGCGTGATCACGCGAGAAATTGGCCAATAAAACTGCTTGTTTTGAGTGTGTAAGTGTAAATTGTAACTCCACACTTACACTTTCGACTTTCTGCGTGATCACGCCTAAGATTCCACTTACACACGAAATATTTTACACACTTACACACTAGTGTGTAATTTCAAATTTTGCGAGTGCACTTTCCCGTTTCCCCTGGTTTTTACCGCAATTCAAACGCACGGGATCAATTTTATAATTTGTTAAGTTAAATCTGGAAGATTCTTTATCACTCTCGCTAACTTATTTAACGATAAAAAGCTTTTCCAGGAAGCAGTAAAATATAATTAGCTTAAAATTTAAGCAACATTATAAATCGTTAAATTTACCTGGCAACTATTCCTCAAAAGGGGGGAGCATTTATTTTCACAAATTCAAGCTTCGCGTCTCTTATATTTTCTCAATCGTAAAGTATACGCTTTTCTAAGTAATAACCAATAGCGAAATTATTAGCTCTTTATTTAGCTCCGAGTAAGCCACCGCAATGAGCAACTTCTCTCATCTCAAATCGGAAATCGTTAATGATGATTTACGAATAGTACCATTTTTACAGACTGAAAAGAGCAAAGAAACACACATAAACGACGAAAATCGACTTCGTTAGTTTATTCAGTAATCAGTTTAAATTTGAAGGGTCAGCTTATCTCTTGAAGAAAATAGGAAATTTTCACCAGGCATATTGACTGCCGTCGCGGTACTTCTGCTTACGATCTGCAACATCGACGTTTTTATTATGTTTTACGTTTTAAAATTACCTTTTGCTTCCGCCTTGTACTGTGCTTTGACTGAGGCTGGTAGACGACTCCACTCAGCTGCAAGAGCTTCGACAAACGTGATCTTCCTCCGTCCTTCTTGTACGCTTTCCTCAATGTTCTATAAAAATTTGTTATTACCGCCGTTTTTCCCAAAAAGTAAGTACCTGTTTCCAGATTTCGCGGATCTCGTCCTTGTGATCGGCAATGAATTGCTGATAGCCAGATGGTGGAGCTTGTCTTTCTTCGTAATCCATTATTTTAGTGAAAAATATTTCTTTTGAAATGTTGTTTCTCTGTTTCCAAAAAAAAAGTGTCTGATAAAAATAACTGGAATCCTCCGGTTATATCGCATCATTTCCGGAGTTGCTAATTCCTCAATTCCAATCTTGCCGCTTACAAGTCGCAAATTGCTTTAGTCGTTTCCCAGATTCAATTTTTCGACTACGACGATTATTTTTTGGGATCGTCCGCTTTTTGTAGGGCGCAACATCGCAATAGGGGATTACCAGGTGGTCAAGGAAAGTCGATCAAATAGTCCATACCGCCGAGCGTGAAGTCATCGAATAATTGACTAGTTTACGTTAACGTTCCACAATTATTATCAAACCAAAATAAAATATTAAAAACCTGCGTGTACTGTCCGAGGTTAATTATGCTCCTGGTTAGAGCCAACAAAGTTCATTGAAATAATCAAATAATAATCATCGATTTAATTAATAAGAAACAGATATTAAACGAATGATAAATACGATAACAGACGATTGTCAACACCTAATAACTAAAAACTCTAAAGATGTCATTTCAGAAAAAAAGTTCAATTTGAAGGTTTTGTGATCGTTATTTGAATCAGAAGCAGCTTTCGAATATTTTGAATATACCAATACGAGTAAGTATTTTCCACTTCTTTTCTAAATACGTTTTGCTTATTCATTATTAAATTGCTAAACTTACAGAAGAACATCATCGTTCGGAAATTGGTCGAGCAGGCGTGACAAGTCTTCGGCGTTTTCGATATTTCTGACGTCGTTCAATGCGACAGGAGATCCGTAACACGCTTTTGTGCATATTTCGTTTTTCCACTCGCCCGCTAAAAAGGTTGTTAAATGCTTGATTTCGCCTCTTGTTCTTACTTTTGACGTCTCTTCGGCTGTCACTGTAAGTAAAAGCCACGTCAAAAAAGAGATTGAAGGGGTAGCTGATGTTCTCGGCCAATTCCTCGATCAGCTCCTGCAATTTGCCTCGCGTAAAACGAACGTAGCAAGTAATGGAATCGCTTTCGGAAATCTTCTCGAACTCGAATGGCTCTTCCGTCAGTGAGTCAAGAAAACAAAGCTCTTTTTCGGAAAATGCGGTCGGAATTATCATCTTTTGCGAATGTGCTAGTTTGAGAACCAACTCAGTCCTTTTTCAAATGAGCAATTTGGGACACAGCCGGATTTTATGAACCGTAAAATTTACTCAACTCAATTGAACTCGTTATCGTGCGATCGCGTTGGTAAATTTGACCCCAATCAGCTGTTTATTGTACCCCGCAGGTCGCTGGATTCCCACTGACGGCTGTTCGAAATGCGTTTTACAACTGTGGATGGAAATAAGAACAGCGGTAGATTACTTTTTTTATATATATTTTGAAAATGATAGGCTTGACAAAGTCATCGAAAGGTCAAGCGAGTTCAGTTAGTAGACTTTCCACTTAACTCAAAGATCAATCTTCGCAGAGCCTGCAGGCTTAGCTCCGTCACCAGATCGTAGACCACGTGATCGGGATCGCTGACATGGCGCGACTCAATTACATAACCCCCGTTTTCCCGCTTTCCCACAGTGCTAGATCTATTTTTGATTTCAAAATGGCGGCTGAGCTGCGAGCTCAAGAATGTCCGGCATGTCCGGCGTTCTCCGGCGTACAACTGGCATCGCCGATTGTCGCTCAGAAGTGCTGATCGATTGGTCAAATGCGTGCGCCCACGCAACTGGCTACCTGCGAGGGCATTTTAAAACTTTCAGGTTTTAGAGCTCGAATGTCAACGTCGCAAGGTCGAAAAACTATAAAGAATCGTCGTAAGAAAGGGAGAAAAATGTTAGCTCTTCAACGATAATTGTTTACTTTAATTATTAGAGTGAATTATTTGAATTCCTCTAATAATAAATAATTTTTTATTTTAAATTACTATAATATTAATTTAGCAAACTAATTTTTTGAATAATTATAT
>JAOXNJ010158700.1:0-17327 GCA_028566655.1 Metis holothuriae
CCTGGTGTAAGACAACGCGGCCAGCCCCAACCAGGGCGACCCCGTCGACGTCCGGTACCCCAAGGTCGTCGCAAACGCACCAACATTGGCACGAGAAGAATGGAGGAGGAGGAAGAGATGAACAATTTTGCCAAAAGGCGTTTAAATGTCGCCAATAATCGAAGAAACGAAGATGAAAACGAGAGTAAGAGTAAGGGTGGCTTTTTGAGCAATTTGGGCGACTTGCTGCCCAAGCCGAGATTGCCCACGTTGCAGTTGCCCTCCTTCCGTCTGCCCTCGTTGTTCGGTACCGCCGAGAAGAAGAAGAAGGTGGTGCAGCCGACTGAGCGCAGGGTGACGCCGGTGTCGGTGCCGAAGGAGTTGCCGTCGGCCGTGCCGGTGTCGCGCACCAGGTCGAAGTCGGCGCAGCCGCTGGTCTTCAGGGCGTCCTCCTCCTCGGCCGCGTTGTCGGCCAGACCCATCGAGGCGGCGCCGCTGCACGAGGGCGCCTTCCCCTACGGCCCCAGGTCGCTCGACCTCGAGAACATCGACGCCGCCCTCGACCAGACCATCCTCGACGACGCCCTGATCAACGACGAGAAGATCGTCAATAAGGGGAGCAGAAGGAGACGCAGTGCAGAGAGCGACGTGGGTGTACAGTCCACTTATGAGGTCGTTTCCCAAGTCGATCTCGCCTTTGATCCCGACCAACAGGCCGAGGTGGCTGTACTCAAGGTGATACATAATACTCAATTTAATTTAAAATTCAATGTTTTTCGTATTTTGATCCATTTTCGATGTTTTTGAAAGGTATGTATTTTGGGGTTTTGATGGAATAAGTTCTTGGTTGATTTCAGGGTCGTATGAGCGACGAAGACGACGTGGTGTACGGCGTGTGCCTGCCGGTGACGAGCTTCTCCTTGCTGTTCGTGCTGGTGTCGCTGTTGACGGTGGTCTCGGTGCTCGTCTCGGGCTTCGTCTGCTACCAGCGCCAGCTGACCAAGGCGGACAAGGAGGCGGCGCCCTCCATCGCGCCCGCCATCAGGCCCGGCACCAACAACAACAGCAACAGCCTCGTCTACGCCGCCTGGTTCAACAGGAGGGGCAACAGCAACAACGTTGTATATTAGATACTTATACCGATTGATTACTTGATTGAGTGAGAATTTGATGTGATTGAATAAGTTTGATTGCTTCTGAGAGAGTTTGGGTTGATTGATTGTTGAACTTCATTTTGGGTTGATTGTGATGCTGACGCATTCCTCGTGCCTTCAAAGACTCCTCATCATCAATCTACTTTAGCCAATAAATCAATCAAACTATTAGGGATTGATAATTGATTGGTCAAGTTGATTGATTGACTCATCTGCCCCCACCCACCAATCCATGTTGTTGAGCCACTCCGTCTCCGGGTACTGAGACATCAAACCCTTACTACAGTCTTAATTACTGTAGCAAAAAAAATTACTGTATTACGTCCCATATTATAGTAAATTTTGTCGTGTTTTTTTTGCTCGTTATTTTGGAAAATGTGTATTAATTAACATATTATTTTGTTGGTTGATTTCTCTCTGAGACTTTAGTAATTCTATTTAGCAAATCCCATATGCAACAATTGATTTCGATTTCAATCAACTCTTGTTTCTGCGTCAATCTTTTTAGCAAATGCCGTGCATTCCATGCAAAATATGCAGCTGTATTACTATTTATTTCACTCTAAATAACAACTTATCTGTACTGCGTCACCGTGTCTTTACTCGAAAACATTAAAAATACATTTAATTGTTACTCTCTTTCTCAATTTTCATCTTTTATTTATTATTGCTCATTTCGTATTGGATCATTTACTTAGAAACACTTAATAGTGCTTGTATTGAGTTCAATGACATTCATGAAGAACGGCGTAGAGGCCGACGACATAGAGGTCGTTGCCGACGTGGTCGACGTGCACGTTGACGGCGTCGTCCACCACGTCGAACTCGAAGTCGACGATGGGCGTGATCAAGTCGGTCCTCATCGTCACCGGCATGGCCTTGAACTCGTCCTCAATCTCCATCTTCAAATCAACATTTCCAAAAATCCAACTATCCATCGAATCACCAACCTCACATTTACTGGGAACAAATTCCTTTTTGCAGTACAGCAGGCCGCAAGATTGAATGAAGGCTTTGTAATGGCCCTGGCCAAAAGTGCGATTGCCCCTACGAGAAACTAGGGCATAAACACTTTCTGAATCAATTTTATCAAGATTGTTCGAAATTGCCGAATAATTTAGGGTGCAATGATCCAATTGCACACTTTCGTTCTGATTTGGCTCCAATATTTGCCAATTGTATTGACTCAGGTCCTCGTGCATCACCCTAAAACGAGCCATATGTTCCCTCTTCTCCTTATTCTTATTATCATTATTGTTGTTGTTCTTGTTATTCTTGTTGTTGCTGATGTTCTCGCTGTCGACGATGAGCACGGAGTCGTCGGCGTCCTCCATGGTGAAGGCGCGGATGCGGTCGGGGCCGTAGACGCCGGAGCCGACTTGACCTTTCAATGCTGACTGAAGATTAGCAGCCAATACAGTCGCATTTCGGGCCCTGGCCCAACCCGAATGGGCCTGAATGGCTTCAAATAAGATTTCAAGTTCATAATTCATTTAAAATGTCCTTTTATTGATTGCTTTTTTTTGAAAATTTATAAAAATTATTGCGAAATTGGGATTTATTGAAGAAATACCCGAGAGAAATGGCGCCTCGTAGGGCCAGGCCGTGGGATAAGCCACTATGTTTACATCCTGATCGATTTGATTTGTATAGAGAATGTCGAAGCAGATTAATAACTGAACAGTTTCATTGCTGTCAGTTTCAAATTTGCCCTCGTTCTCGAAGGGAATTGGCTCGTCCATGATCTGCTCCTCGAAATATAGCTTTCGCTTCCTATAACTGTAAGAACATAAGCGATTTAATCAATCAATCAATCAAGGCATTTAGTCAATGGATTGATTACCTAGCAACAATGTTTCCTTGTCGATCAAATGCTAGGGCCATATTGTAGCGCCTATTATTGACCGAGTCCCTGGCGGCCAGATCGACCACTAAATAAAGCTCGTGCATCCTCGCCGCAGATGCTAATCTGTTTATGACTGTCTGGAAGAATAAGAAGTAAAATACATTTAAAAACATTTTTTTTAGAAAAATACTGTGAATTTTGAATTACATTCTTATTGTCAAAAACGGGATTGTTGTCTTTGTCCCAAACAAAGTCGAGCATGAGCAGATCGGCCACATGAAGCGGCACGGACAATATGGCTGGCGAAGTTATACTGTATTCAGGGAAGACCAATAAATCCACATTCTGGCCAAAAAAAATCAAAAAAGTGCATTAATTCAAATTTGATCCAAATCAATTTTTATATAAAATATTTTTAGTTTTGCCTTTTGTGAGGCTTCGGCGACGAAGTGCTCGAAGTTCTCCACGTTCTCGAGCATGTAGGCCAACGCGTCCTCCTCGGTGTGGATCAGGGGGAAGTTGGCCACCACGTAGGACACCACGCCGAAGTTCAACTTCTCCTTCCTCGTGTTGTACGACATCATTGACGACAACGTGATCAACGTCGTCAGTGCGAAGAGCAAGAAGACTTTCATCATTGTCTTAAAGAGAAATAAAGATACAAAACTGACTGCTAGCTGTTCACAGCTTTTATCAAGAAGATAAGCGCTTGTGAGTGCATTTTAGTGATTGCTACAGTGATATGGCCCAAAGTACTTTCGAAAAATAAGTGACGAAAATGAGTAATAACGTTATTTCCAAATTTACCTACGTTTCATTTGATGGGAACAAAGTTGCCAAAGCATATACTATGCAATGTGTTGATTTGCTGCAATTGATTTCTCGGTCTAATTGAATAGTTAGATAATTTTCATGCTTATCATTTGATTGTTCAGAAATCGCTTAAAATGAATTCAAAAGCCACTTCACGTGCTGAAGTGACTCGCAAGAAATGGTTTAGTTGGTCCTTTGTGATGTATGTAATGACAATATCGTCAATCAATTACATGAAACAAAACGTAAAAGAACAAGCAATCTTGGCTTATGAAGGTACAAAACGGCAGTGACGGATGCACTTCAATCTTTTCCAAAAACAATCAAGGAGGCAGTTAAGACACAGGCAGTATGGTGAGTACAACACACAGTAAAGAGTACAGCTGATGGGAAATCAGTTTATCCATCAGTACTGACTAACACTTCACATATTAAAATTGGTGAGACACTTGGAATCAAGAAATGGGAATAAGACAAGCAGAAGTTGTAACAAGGATCAAGGTATAAAAAAGCTTGCTTGCTGGATAACTGGTTGGTTGTTGAGCCAATGTTGCACACAAATGTTGAACGAGTGACAACTTTTATTTATAGGCAAAGTTGGAAGGCACCTGAGACAGAGGTAGTGGCACATGTAGCACTGGAAGAGCACTACAGTGAGGAATATACAAAGAAAATTGTGCACAAGCACATGTATACAATAATGGATACAAGGCAAAAGCATCACTATGTAGAGAACCACTATAACCAGATACAAAAGATGAGAAGAAAGAGTGTTTAGGAGAGGATTTTAGGCACAGAAATAAAACACTTGTACTTCGACAAGAGACATTGAAGTGATCTGCATACTGCATAGATCAGTCATCCACCTCAAGGCCATTTATCTAGTTGTAGCTAATATTGTTGCTCAGGGGGAGATGAGTCGAAAAGAGATCGGTCATGTTTCTCAAGTTTCTCTTTGCCTCATAGCTTAGTTGTTAACCTGGCAGTGCGGAGTGGAACAATGTGTGACTATGGGGATCAGTCTCCTTGCACTAAAGCAAAGAATAGCTCTCAAATTCGTCACTTAATACACAAAGGAAGAGCACATTAAACTATTTGCTTGCTTAGTAGAGTACCACTTGGTTCGCGACAGCGCAATCAATGAGATATGAGCCAAGCTTTTTGATCTCTCACTAAGACTTCCTGACATTTCTATGGAGTTGATAGTCATGGCTGTGTAGAAGCCATGACATTTTGAACACATTCAGGCAGTTGAAGGTTTTGGGCATGTGAACACATTGGTTTCACTGGCTCTGTTCTCACTCTTCCCATTTTCACTGAAAGGAGCCTATAGTTTTCTCCAGTCCACTTCTTCTCGAATTTTTCTTTTATCTTTCAAGCATTAACTAATTCTTCTCACCACTTCTTTTTCACATCTGGTCCATGTGGTCATGGTTCATTTTTTATAGATACTTTGTCAAAGGTGAACTCATCATATACTCTCATAAGCTCTTCTAGTCGAAACTCCTTTAAGCAGCTCCATCCATTCTCTCGGCTTAAATTTCCTCCATCCTTTTTGAGAGCGCATTTGAGACAGTAAACCGTGTGCTGCTTGTTACCTCTCTCACCCTCTTTCACCCATAGCACATTGAACACCTCTTCATCACAAGTCATGCAATAATGAGCAGGCTCATTACGGTTCTTCCCATGATAATAGATGGGCACACCCTTATGTTGAGCAAATGAGAGCATTTGTACAGTTGTCCTCAGACTTTGCTGCAAAGTCAACCTCAACTGCAAATAGGAATTAAATGGAATAACTTGTTATTCAACGAGGTACGAGGTACTCGTATACACGATTGTTCAACTTCCAAAAATTAAAGTAAATAAAACAGTAGGTTGTTGATGAAAATGCAGTTGTAACGTAACTCTTTAAATTACCTGTTCATGGAGTCTCTTATCCACAACCTTGACATTTCTGGCCAAATTCCATGAAAGATGTTCCATGGCGACTATACTCTGGTAACGTTCCTTCTTGTTCCATTCATATCTCTCTAAGGCCAAGACATACTGTCTATGTGTCAATGGCCCCACGTTCCATGCAATGTTGTTACACCAGCCGCTTGCTTGGACCCAGTGAACGCAACCAGCATTGACCCAAACCATGTCACCAGGTCTCTGCATAAATCTGTAGGTGGGCACTCCTGATCGAACCAAGTCACTAATATTAGGCCACCATGATCCGTGCAAGTAGTTGAGTTGGTTGTCATTGCACATGTTGCGAATCTCATCCCAGTACTCATTTGGAACACCAAACCACTCGGAGTCGCCTGGGCCAACATTTAAATTGATGGCACAGAAATTGTTGTTCTCCTAAATACAGAGTGAATCATAAATTAAAGCATCTCTCAGCAAAACTTTTCAAAGACAAATGTCAAGTTTCGCACCTGATGGCCAGGCGTTCTGGCACAAGGCACCTTCATGTAGAGTTGCACAGTGTTCATGCCAAGAATCTGATGCCCCACATGACTCAACATGTTGCTTGGTGAGACAACTCTGGCCCATGCCGGCAACTTGAGCAGCTCTTTGAGCTGAGGTCCCCACTTCTTCTCATCAGAGAGGTCGCAATTAGTGCCAAACTTGATCAAGCGACGTGTGCTCTGTTTTGTGAAGCTTGAAGTATCCACATTGGGGAAGTCTGAGCCCTTGAGCAACTTGTAGACCCTCTTCTCCTCATCCAGCTTGTCGCTCTCAACGGCCTCCTCCAGCGTGCTGGCCTGGTACTCGGCAAACTTGGCAATGGTGGTGTGCGAGCGCGTCGAGGTGCAATACCAGACCTGCCTGCTCAAGCTGGGATCCCAGTTCTCATCCGAGCTCTGCTCCATCTGCGTGCGCACCTCCACCGGGTGGTTGGGGTGCGCCTTGACCAATGCCTTTGTTGCAAAGAGACCAAGGTCGATGTTGCATGCATATGCAAGATTGCGCACCACGACAATCGGTTTCTGCAGACAAAAGTGCAGCAACTGCGGACTGAAGGCCTGGCTGGCCATCTCCACGTAGACCGAGGGCGTTGGCGGCAACAGGTCGAGGCGCGAGTCCAACTTGGTGCGCATCTCCACCCCATCCATGCGCTTCAATGATGACGTCTGCTCTGAGTAGAGACTTGTATCAATTGCACCGTCGCAGTGGCCCAGACGACGTGCTCGCTCCACCACCTCGGCCGAGCTCAGCTCGCTCGGCCACACCATCGTCGGCTACGAGAAGCACAAGTGGGACGTCACGAGGAAAAAGTCGGTCTCCAGCCCCTACCTCACAGTCACCTCAACCACTCACTACTCAAGCTGGACGGTCCGATCGCTTTCCTACACGCCGACGCGGATGTATACACACGCGTAAAAATGAGTAGAGGCGTACGTGTGTACGAAGTGTGTATTGGGGCGTCTGGGTACACACGCAGTGTTTACATGGTTGAGGGATGCGAGGCCGTGACCAGATAAAGACGCGGAAAAGGCGCTGTGGCGAGAGCAAATGGCGCTTTTCGAAATTTCGCGTAAGAGCCAAAAATCGTTTACTCATCCAAAAAAATTCTTGAGAAAACGAAAGTGTGTAGACTGGATCTCCAATAGAACACAATGAGCATTAATAATTAAGCTAAAAAAGGATTTTTTTTAACTCCAAAAGCGCCTCTCTACCTCAGCTGGTCACACCTCTTGTCCACAATGCATGGCGGGGTCATTGCCCTGCCAGCTTCCTCTTCCGCCCGGCCCCGTCTGCCCCAGGCAGAATCTGCCCGGCCACAAGAAGGAAGCCAGGAGAAAGGTGCTTTGGCGGCAACTCTCTTTCTTACTCACTGTATACTTCTTTTGTATAGTGCAAATATGTGTTCTACCCATCCTTCTTCTTTTGTATAGTATAAGTATGTATAATCTTCAATGAATGGAGCAGTATACAATGAATGTAGGTAGAATGGATTGCACCAAGGACTTGGCTTAAGACACACATTCTTTTCCTTATTGAACACTGCTTTTTACCGTACTTGTGTTGTGTTAATGTATGTGTAGGTATTTAGTAGGAGCAACATCAAAAAGGAGAGACAGAATTTGCCAATTTCTGCACTTTTATTGCAACGATTTTGACTGCAATTGATTGTTCGTTATATCAAAATTTCATCACAGGTCAAAGAATTTGCTGAATGGAGATTTTGATGTACAAATATTAAATAATTGAAGGCCAATCAATCAATCATCAATCACCGTTACTTTTTATTGTGTTTGTGTACACATCCCAATAAGAGGACTTTTATTGCGTCCATGTTCTTTTCCATTAACCCTTCTTTTGTGACTTATCTCGAGTCGACAGCATTTGAACTGCGGTGAACTTCTCCATTGATTCAGCTCGAGTATAACATTGAACGAATGCATTTAAGTCTGAGATTAAGATTTCTTGTTTTTATGGATCTGAGTACAAGAGATAAAACGAGTGCCATTGAATGCCGCACATTAATAGAGTCAAGTCAATGAAATGATGATGCAGTCCACAGAATGCATCAAGTCGAATCAGAATGTAATAACTGCAATTGGAACAGACAGGGCAGCAAGATTGTTAGCGTGAGACGATGCATTATAAAGTGACACTAAGGTAAGTACATTCGTCAATAGAATCAAATTGAGCCTTGCTCACATAATCTCTTGATGGACAGGGTAGAAGTGGAAGGTCCACAACTCAGTTAAGGATTGATGAGACAGCATTGATAGTATAAAATGTGCTCTTTCACAAGATTGTTCTGTAGTCCATGCAGAGGCACAATTATTTGTTTGTCATCAGCACATGATTGTTCTGGGTAGTGCAAAGTGCATTGCTGTTGGCCTGAGAGGTGATCTTGGATACCTCTTGACCACTCCGACGATGTGCAACACTTCGAACAGATAGAATGCGGGGCCTGGAGCGACCTGATGAGCTAGAAAATCTTGCTGGCACAGAGACACTTGTTGTTTTAGGCTTGATTTTCTCATCCGATTGATCAATGCCCTCACTCTCTACCTTCTCACTTTTTTTGTCAGTGCTGAAGTGATTTTCCAGTTCTCTTCTCCTTCTCCACAATGCCTTGTACTTATCTCTGAGCTCAATGATCCTGGCTGCCAAGGCCAACTGGTCATTTTCAAGTTTTCTGATGTAAGAAGTGGCACCTCTGAGAATGTCCACCTTGCTGCAACCAGTGGTGCTCGACAACTCGGCCAATCTCTCATACTCCTTGCCCATGTTCTGTCGTCGATCACGTTCACGGCGAACATGCACAGCTTGATCACGTCTGTACTCACGCCTCTTGTTTCTTGGCTGGCGAATGTCATCCAAGACAATTTCAAGTGAGTCATTGATGTCTGGCCCATCACTCATGGAGCCAGTTCTGGAGGAGCGAGCAGACCTCTGATCAGTGTCATCCAGGACAAACTCAAGGTCAACTCGATCACTGTTGCTGTCATTTAAAACCACCACTTGAGTCCTGCCTCCCAATCCTCTTGTTATTGGTCGTCGGGGCTCTAAATGTTGTCCTTGGTGTAAAACATCTTGATGACTCTCATCAATGACAAGTCTGTTGTCATCATCATCTATCTCATTGTTTTCTCTCCTTTTGGGGGCCAAATTGCAAAATTGAACAGGTTGTCTGGGTTGAAGATGAACTTGCACTCCTTGACGTTGCTGCTGAAGTCGCCGGCGCTCCTGCTCCTCTCGCTGCAACAACACAACTTGGTGCTGCTGCAGCTGTTGCTCATCCTGCTGATGCAACACATGTGTGACCACATTGACTTGTTCTAAGACATCTTCATCCTCCAAGTCTCTATGGCGGAGCTCAACGTGCCTGAGGGCCAGAGGGCCCTGTGAAAAGGGCTGAGTACAATGAGTACACAGAAAGTAGGAGTGCTGCTCCTCAGATGCACTCAGGAAGGAGATGTGCTCATGCTTGAGGTGCTGATCCAGGTAAAAGCGCTCCTCAAAGGACAGTTGACAGGCACTGCACACATACACATTGCACTGCCTCAATGCAGACAATTCTGGGGACGCCTTGGAAGACAGCAGGGACGAGAGGTGGGCGAAGAGCGTCTCCTCCGTCTCCATGGCGCACCACCAGTGCAAGCTGGCCCCCTCCAATCAGGCCAGATCCATCACGTGGCCATGGCGTCCAAGTGCCAGCTGACTACTGCGTCGTTGTTGTATGTACTGCCTCCGCCTCGTGTTCCTGCAGTAAACAGACACGCGGTGTGACCAGATAAAGCGAGCGGAAAAGCGCCCAAAGCTGCGCGCAATGGCGCCCAAAAATTCGCGCTATTGGATCTGTTCTCTTATGTTTATACCAAAATCAATTTCATTGTCTGGTCGATTCGGAGGAGAGAGACGAGTTCAACATGTTGCACGTCTACCTCAATTACCTCAAGACTGTTGGCATGCACTGAGAATAAAACAAAATAATAAGGTGTTATTTATTTGGTTTTTGATATTTTCTCAAAATTTTAATGGTTTTTGGACAAATGGGGGAATATGTAATTGTTTTTTTGCGATTAAAAGTATTTCGTCACAGTTTGAATATTCTTTACTTAGAGATGGAGTATCCAAAAAAGCCACTTTAAAATTAAATAATTCGATCAAAAAAGAGAGAGTTTATTTGGACTCATGTTAATTCAAAACTCGATTAATGTTTTAAGAGTTTAAGTTTGAAATAATGACTGAAATGATCAACTGCAGCTGCTCTATTTACAAGTGTTCCTGAAATGCCATTCGTGCGACTTTAATGAAGCAAACCTGGAATCCGCTTCTGCCACTTGAACACTGGGAATTTAAGACATTTCTTCTTAACACTTGTTGCTCACTCCAAATCGTCCAAATATTCCGTTTATTCTAAAAAAAAATATTCTAAAAAATGTTTTGTGTACTGGCCACGACGTTGGTGCTCGCGGCCATGATGGCCACGGGCGACGAGGAGCTGGACAACCTGAGGAACGTCGTCCCCGTCTGGAGCGCCTACCACTTCGACCCCGCCGATCTTGACACTACACTAAATGAAAAAGGCCAGAATATTGTCAAGAGACAATATGTGGTGCACACAGACAATCCTAGGTCATATTTTGAAAAAAAAATATCAATTTTTTTATTCAAATTTCGATTTCTCATGTATTTCTCATATATCATTTTTTTTTTGAAAAGGTCTTACTTAATGTGTCCGAGGAATTTCAGCATTTTTGTGATGAAACTTTCCTTCAAGGAGGTTGACAAGGCCATTTGGATCAGACGCACCTTCGGCATCGATGGCAATAATAATGATAATCTCTCTAAGGCTAATAATGAAAATAACTCCGATAATCATAGAAATAATTTTGATAAAAATGAGAATAATTATGATGATAATGTTGATTTCTGTTCAAAATTGCAATTTTGTCTGGGCTACAAGGCTTGCGTCTTCATAATCGACTCTTTATTATGCGAGTCTTCAGTCTTCGACATAGGGCGTCATCAGCTCCTTTACATCGAGATGGACTGCACAAGCGACGAAGAATTAATAAGTCAAAAAACCGAAAAGAACGATAAAGTGTTATTTATGAAACGTGAGGAAAGTGAAATTGTATATTTGGAGAACCAAATTGCGCACATTTTCGACACAAAATGTCCAGCAAAACCTTATGAACAAGGTTATTTGGGTGATTGTCCAGAGGACGACGCACAAAACGAGGATGATGAGGGCCAACCTTCAAGACATTTGTGGCACGTTTTGGCTAGGCAATTCGCAAAAATCTCAAAATTTTGATAAATTTCATTAATTTTGATCATTTAATTTTGAATTTTTGCAGGACAGATTGAGCAGTGATGAGTGTCGGATGCGTCTGACCCAGATCTTTTGCGCTTATCACTACAACAGAGGGGGGAAATGCATTCCTCCCTTTATTTTAAGCAATGGAAGCACTAAAGACGACATTTTATTCAATGACTTTGTTTACCCAAATGCAAATTTAGAAAATGGACTTAAAAATGACACCCAAAATAGTGAGCGAAGCAAGAACAGTGGACTCGAATTAAGGAAAAGCGAAGTAATGCACTTGGTGCCCGCCAAACTTGCCTTTTTGATCATGGTGCACACGGTGAGCAAACAGTCGAGCATTACGTTTTTAGTTAAAAATTCGTATTTTGAAAAAATGATAATTATAAATAGTGATTATATAAATATATTATAGTACATTAACATTTCAAAGGGTGTCGAAGTAGTGAAGCAGTTGTTGGAGTCGATCTGGAGCAAGGAACACGTCTACTTCATTCACGTCGACGCCCAGGCCAAATCCACGGAACAATGGCTCGATTTCCAAAATGTCAATCAAAAATATAATTAAATTTTAAAATTAATCATTAAATTACTAAATTAAAACTCTAATTGATTTTATTCATAATGCAGATTACTTCGAACTCGACTTACAGACTCTTTAATAACGTCCACTTAATACCAAATTCATTGGCAACGCCCTGGGGCTCCTATGGCATAGTTCGAGCCGAACTTCACTCGTTTCATTACAGTCTCAACTTTGATTACGACTTTTTATTGACTTTAAGTGGCTCAGATCTGCCTGTAAGAAGTGTTGGAGATTTGGCAATGGCCCTGGCGCCGTACAGAGATCGCAGTCTCTTTCATTTCCACACGGATGCGCCGCGAAATTCGCAATTTTTCCCCGAAGCCTACGTCGATCTTTGCAAAAACGTCTTGTTCGAGTGCGAAAGATTGCTTTTCAATGTCACCAGACTAAAAGCATTCCCGGATGTGCAACAAATCGTGCTGATTTCGGCCTCTCAATGGGCAGTTTTGGCGCGAAACCTCATCGAAGACTTGTTGGACCAAAGGAGACACAGTGTCAATTGGAAATTGGCACTTTTCGCAATCATCACCAACGTGGTTCCCGACGAATTGATGTTGGCGTCGTTCGCCGCCAATCACCAGCCGCACGCGTCCAGAATGATCAGAGCCGCCGCGACGCTCAGCATGCCGTTCGGCGGTCAGGGCGAAAAGTGCAGAAGGATGCACAGCACCGATCTCTGTGGCATGGTAATGAAAATTTCGGTTAATTTAATTAAATTCAAATAATTAAACGGTAATTAAGTGATTAAAATGATTGACTAAAGGGTCCGAGAGAAGTGACATCTGATGACGCCACGCACATATTGGAGGAAGCGCGACATCGCTACTTTTTTGCGCGCAAATTCGCGCCAAATCCGCAAAACCCCTCCCGACTTCGCATTTTGGCAAACTTGCAAAATTATTCGCAATTACTGCAAGATTTGACGCCTACAGCCGTCATTAAATCATTAATGACCAATGCATCTGCCCATTTATTGGGGATTAATGGGGGCGAATTGAGATTTAAGGGGATTGTAGCCTTCCCCAGATTCGAATCCGGAAGTGCTTGTTGTGCAATGCCATTTCGGCGCCATTTTTCGGCTGCACAACAACAATCGCTGATCATCGACTTCGACCTGATCAGAGTGCACCACACCTTGGGGATCAGGGCCAAGTTCGACGTGGGGCCCCAGGTCAAGTGCTTCGCCAGGGGCGTGCTCAGGGCCATGAGAATCAACACTTGGACCAAAAAGGGGGACAAAGGCAATAATGAAAGCAATGAAAAGAAGAACAATCATAATGAAAGGACCAAAGATGAAGAAGAGGAAATATTGTTTCAAGAGAATCCTTTACCACTTGGCTTTGAGAGAATGCACAGTGATGTGGTGGCGGTGGAGCTCTGGCTCAGCAATAGCAGTCGCAGCGTCAACCGCGAATGCAACAACAACAACAACGAGTCCGACTTGTTGGTGATGACGACGGAGACGAAGTTCTACGTGTCGGAGTTGCGGGACCCGCAAAACACCTTAAGGTGTCGGATCAGGAACAAGTTCGAGTGGGTGAACGCGACGATCGACGAGTTCGGCGAGAACTCGGAGCTCCTGCTCAACTTCCGCTTCCGGTGCGGACAACTTGATCAAAGCGGAATGTGGAGCGTCGCTCTTTGGGTCGACAACGAAAATAATGAAGAAATCGACAGTAATGATGAGAGAAATAATAACGTCTTTGTTTACCAATCGACATTTCTGGTGCTGAAGCCCAATCACAACGAAGAAAACCAAGAAGAGGAAGCAAAGGAGGAGCAAATAATGGGCAAAGATGAAGAATTGGACGAATTTGAACTTCGACAATTGATAACGAAGAAATATCATCTGGTCCAAGTGGCAGTCATGAACTCAAAATCATCTTGTATTACCTTTAACTTGGAAATATTGACATATTTGTACAGCACATTTTGCCTCCTATTTCTCATCTGTTTCCCCAGATTGTGGCGCAGACCCAAACAATGCTTCCTAATCGTCTTGCTATTTTCGTTCCTTGTTTTAGGTGCTCAGCTCATTATTGGGCAAGTAATATGCAAACTGAAAGCAATTTCCAATCACTTCTAGCACATTAATTGTGTGTTTTTTAATAATAAAGATGGAGATAAAAGCATTGATTTTCAAGCCAAATTTAACATTTTTCATTAAATTATATTAATATTAGTAGTAAGTGAGTTGATAAAGGGCTGAATCGGTGCACTGACCTCGGCCGAATTAAGATGTTTTATGGCTGTCAGGATTGACAGTTAGTAATGGCGATTCCATCTGTTTGTTGCTGTGTGTGTCACCTCACATGTGATGGAGAATTCGAATCTTTTTCCCAGCAAAGCCAGTCGGTATTTGTCAACAACTTTAAATGTGGTTTGTCCAGTGCAACACATGTGTCGCTATCAAGCCATGTTAGGTCACGTTACCATCACTCCATCGTTCTTAGCAACTAGTAAGAAGCAAATAAAGGTTATTAACATAATTAATGAATCTTGATGATTTCACTCGTTTGCCTTCAAATCACCTCGAAATTTGTGTTTATACCACACATTCTAAAGGGTTATTATAGCCATTTTAGTGATTTTGTTGTCATTTGTACCATAGGACTTGATTGATTGCAATCAATCTTGACCAATCACTCAAACTAATAAGAAGTTCCAGTGATGACGTGAGTTACGTAATTTCCTTGTTTCTTTTCTGCCCTGGAATTGACTGACGGATTCATGTGCATTCTTTATCTGACAGAATGAAGTTTCTCTCACAGATGCCAGTCGGATGATTGCACAATCGAGCATTATTGAGCCTCGTCAAACAAGAAATTTCCTGATAAATTCACCAAAAAAAAGCAAGGAAATTGATTTTTTGACAAATTGAATAAAAAGGATCGAAAGGGAAGATCCGTTGCTTTGACAAATATTTCCAACTTCTCAATCATGACTGGGTTATTTATGTACAAAAAATGGATACCGGTACATTATCCACACGAACATTTCGTTTTGAAACATTTCACCATAATTGCCAAACAAATTGATGAGAATAAATCTGGATGAATTATAAGACTGCCCAAAGCAATCTTGGCACTTACAATTAAGTCTAACATAACGAGTCATTAGGTATGTACATTGATTGATGAGCAATCAATCAATGAGCCAATTAAATAGCAATAAATGACCGTAATTGCCCACTTTTTCATTTTGATTGAAATCAATATCTTAGGTGTTCAAATGATTTTTTCGACGCTGAATCCGTAATTTTTGCCTTGATTGTTGTCCCAGAATTGCTGGCCGACGCAGTGGAACCTGACGGCCAACTCGAGGTCGGCGGGATGCGCGAGCTTGACGTGGAAGACGAACACGTCCTCGTGCATGTTGGTGCCGACGAACCTGGCCCTCTCCTCGTGCATGTTGTTCCACTTGTCGAACGAGTAGCGCACATAAACGCTCTTGTGAAAGCCCAGATTCCGAACTCTGACCACTCCTCTCACTCCCTTGAAACTTCTGTTCTCATCACTGTAATCCTCGTATTCGTCGCTGCAGTGGCACTCGACGCGCTCCAGACAAACGTTCTGACTCTCCAATCGCGATCGCAGGGAATCCCGATCAATCTGCTTCTCGAAATTGGCAATCAAGCGAGATTTTATCATCCTTTTCCTCTCGATTTTCTCGTCCAAAATAGAGCAACTGTTGAAATCAGCCAACTTCTCCACAACCTTGACCGACGTCAATTCAAGGCCAATGGCATCAGCGAAATAAACGCTCTTCTTGCGACTTCGCCCAGATTTAGGCGGAGACAAGGGCGGCAATAACGGCATTGATGTAGACAACTTCTGCAATTTGGATTAGAAATGAGAATAATGATGTCATTATGT
Source organism: Metis holothuriae (assembly GCA_028566655.1). Taxonomy (NCBI): domain Eukaryota; kingdom Metazoa; phylum Arthropoda; class Copepoda; order Harpacticoida; family Metidae; genus Metis; species Metis holothuriae. The sequence goes on from JAOXNJ010158700.1 coordinate 16,037, forward strand.
ATGGTTTGTAATGATAGTTTAACTCTACAATTGTTATTACCATGTTTCTGATGCACTCGTTGTCCCTGATCCCCCTGTGCTCCTTGGCCTCCCTGTTCCTGTTGCTGTCGAACCTCTGCAGCACGAGCATGACTGGCGTGTTATTGCGGCGAGGACGCCGACAAAACTGATCGACCCAGCGACAAACGCGAGCATCTCGAAATGGGCCAAGTTTCACACGAGACCAAAGCGTGCACAAACAAAACGCGTATGTTTCTTGCTCTTAGAGATTATTCTTAATCTATTACCTATAAGTAATAGCAGTAATGGGGTTTGTGGGTGTTATAACAATTATAATAGATTAATTATAATAATAATAATAGCCCCATGTAATTAAACTGTTTCATTCATTTATTAGTATCACCTATCTACACATACAGTATAAAGAGTTTTGATACAAAACGAATTGGCAGTACATTTATAACGAATTGCATTGTGTCTCTTTAAAGGGAATAAAGTATCTTGATATAAAGAGGATAGGCAATAAGACATGTAGTAAGACATATTTTGCTCCTTTTATAAATGTGAGTCTTGACAAATTACGTATGTACTACAAACATCTATTACTCTCTCAATAGAAGAAGTAGTAAGATTACTACAGTGGACATGGTGAATTGCACGACCTTTTTTATTTGTCCAAGCCAAGTTTACACGTTAATTTCACGTGCCAGATATACGAGTTATTGGACCAGTATCTTTTAGTGATTTCTTACATTCAGTCTTTCTCATGAAATTGCAATCACGCTTTATCAGCGTGTCTGGCTATTTATTCGAAGAATTATTATTAAGGCCAGTTAGAAATGGGGCATCTTGATCGAACTGACATCTTGGTTGAGCTTTTCCCAAGAAATTTGTGATGATCCAATATGTTCTTCAAGGACGACGTAGAAAAAGAACCTCATGCGGATCACATAATGACAGTTTTGGAGAAAGCAAGAATTGCAATCAAACATCATTTTTTGATAAATCTTAGGTCATTTTCAGCGATTTTTGAGGGTAGAAAGAAGCCTTGTCATTCTTTAAACACTTCCAAATATACCAGAGAACATGTTCACCATAAATAGTTTTGCCATTCATTGAGTCTTGATGGAATGAATTTTCGAATTTGACGCTTTGACAGGAACTGGAGTTGACTAATTGCGAAAAAAGGCTTGGAGCCGCATCAACCCCAATTGTCAGCTGATCGCTGGCGTCAGCTGTCGCGTCAGCTGACACACGCCATTGATGAGGCCCGAGGATCGACGGTGTCAGC
>JAOXNJ010158701.1:0-10798 GCA_028566655.1 Metis holothuriae
TGCAGGCAAAGGCGGCAGAGGCGGCCAAAAATTACTTTTTAGAACCTTTGTACAGCGGGTAATGCAAATACGTACATGGCAATTTACCGTTCATAACATCTATTCTGCGCTCGGTGCGCAAGCCAATATGTTTCATTGCCAAGCGGCTGCCCGTAACAATCCACGCATCCCAGCCTGTAAAATGCGTTTTTAAGTGGTCGCCAATGCGGCTGTACAGCGAGGCTATATCATCGCGCTTAAGTCGTTCGTCGTACGGCGGGTTAAGCACCACCACGCCCCGCTCCCATTCGCGGTTATGCATAGCTGGGCGGAAACTAAAGAAATCCATTTCGCGCAAGTGGTGAATGGGCGAAAAACCCGCTGCCACCAAATTGGCTTTTGCACAGCGAACCTGAGCCTTATCTAGCTCAATGCCCACTACATCGGGGTAGCCTTCGGTCGTTTCCTTTGCTAGCGCCTCTTCCATTAGTTCATCCCAGCGTTTGCGGTCAAAACTGCGCCACTGCATCATAGCAAAATTGTCACGATACTTGGCTGCCGGCATATTTTGGCACTGCATTAACGCCTCTGTAATAAACGTGCCCGAACCCGTCATGCCATCTACCAGAGGCACACCCGGTTTCCAATTGCTAAGCGAAAGCAGGCCCGCTGCCAACACCTCGCTTAGCGGCGCTGGACCCTGATCTTGCTTATATCCCCGCTTGTGCATAGAAGGCCCCGTAGCATCCAGCGCAATTTGTATGGAGTTTTCGTAAATCGTTAGCACAAAATAGGCGTTAGGGCGCTCCTTATCTACCGAAGGCCGCTTACCCGTGCGATGCCGAAATCTATCGCAAATAGCATCTTTTAACCGCAGGCCAATAAAATGCGAATGAGTAAAGGTCTTAGAACGCACCACCGATTGCACTAGTAGCGTATCGTTCTTGCCCATAAAACGCTCGTAGCGAATATTGCGCGCCTTGTGGTAAAACTCCTTTTCGTCCTCGGCCTCAAACTCGGCAATAGGTTGAATACACCGAATAGCCAACCGACTGTAAATATGCACCTTGTATAAGGTATCCCAATCCATAGTGCACGAAGCCCCTCGGTTTACCGTTTCTACGTTTTTAGCCCCTAGTGCTTTTAGCTCGGCGGCCAAGGGATTTTCTAACGATTGCAGGGTCTTAACTATAAACTGAGGCATGCTGCGAATATAGCGTATTCTGTGCAGGTTGTTTTTTGGGGCGGGCACAGTCCTCGGCTAGGCGCTGCAAGCCGCTCTAAAAGGCTGCGCATGCGCTTCCCTCTGGTCGCAATACACAGCCTTGCGCCTTGTACCGCCCAGCCTGTGGGCTAGCGCCCGCCATGCATTTTCCATAGTGGCTTTTGCACAACTCGAAAAAGTGCAACAGCCACCCACGGTTTAAAACGTGGTCTATGGTTTCCAATCAATGGATTTATGCATGGTGCGTGGCTCATGCACAGTGGCATGAAACTCATTTTTCCCCGAATGGGATACCTATGCCTATATTGGCATTAAACGTTGAGTTTCTAGGTGCTTTCGTAAAGCGATCATTTACAGAAGGGTGATAAGCTATAACCTCCAAAAACCCTTGGTGGTACCTCACCTCACTATATAAAAAGAGCTTGCCCAAATTCCAGTTTATACGCACGCCCATTACCGATCCAAAATCAAAAGGTGCTGGACTATCAAATACATCTCTTGCTGATATAACTGGATCATAAACCTCTCGATCAACCATATCCCCTCTTTTCGAAATGCGCAAACTTCGCATAGCGTAGCCAGCATACAGCCCACCAAAAAGAGAAAGTTCAACGGTTTTAGAAAACGCATGCCTATAACCTATAGCACATCCCAAATTTGCATAATGACTTCTCCAAGTATGCAACCAATTCTCATCGCTATACATACTTTGCCCCATTAAACCCCCGCCTTTCAAATCAAAATGCAAGAACGGCTCTATAAAGGCGTGGTTTAAGATGGTCTTGTAATAAGACAATCCTAAGGTATAACCATGCACCACCTTGTTGTTTCTCTCAAATACACCCCAACTTGTTAAACTATACCCTGCATGCACCTGTAACTTGCTGGTTTGAGCTTTGGCTTGGTTAAAAAGCAATACCAAACACATCAATAACAAAATGTTTTTCAGTTGTCGTTTCATATGCAGTTAATTATCCTAAAGACAAAAATAGAGGCGCAATGTTTTGCGCCTCTACATAAAATTAAAACCAGTTATCTAGCGCTGACTATTGATAAACTTCTTCTTCACACGCTGGTTCGTGGCCACATCTATCATTTCGATAATGTACGAACCATCGCTTAGTTTACCGTATTCAATGCTCACCTTAGATTCACCTTCTTCTAAGTATTTGGTTTCGGCATATACCACCTTGCCCACTAGGTTATGTACCTCTATACGATACTCGCCTGCATTGGCAATAAACACATCTAACGTTATACTGTTAAACGTACTTGGGTTCGGGTAAAGCGATAGAATCAAGCTCTCTTCTACCTCCTCTTCTTCCGTGTTGTCTATCGGAACAATTCTAGAGTACTCAAAAGCGCCATCAAAATCTACCTGCTTCAACCTATAGTAGTTATACCCATTGGCATAATCATTATGGTAATAACTGTAGTAGTGGGTTGAGCTACTTGTTCCAGCTCCACCAATGCGGGTAACCTCTTCGAAGGTTTCGCCATCTACACTGTGTTCTAAAACAAAGTAGTCGTTATCTAACTCCGATACCGTGGCCCAGGTTAAGTAGTTACCCCTTTCGGTTTTCTCACCATTAAAGTAGAGTAAATCTACAGGCAACGGCGAACCAATAGATTCTGATGCACCCGTAGCACCTGTTCCACCACTAAAGCCGGTAAGCCCTTCGTACACCACATATTGAACACCGTTACAGAACTCGTTGGTTGGTTCGGCGTCGTGGTCGTAAGCTGTAATAGTGGTTCCTACTCCCGTAGAAACGATAGTGCCACCGCCTGTAATAGTCGGTCCAGCTCCTGAACCATAACCCGCAATTACATTTGGTGGTGTAACATGAACACTCGGGTCAAAGACCACACCATCTTCCGATTTAAACCACTCAAAAGGCTCATAAACTAAGCCATAACTAGGGTTATTTGTAATGTGGTCGTTAGCAAGGGTAATAATTTCGGTTTTTTCTGCATCTTGATAGTAAAAACGAACATCAACAGGTTTGCTAGGATCTATTGTATCTAAAGTAAGACCTAGAGAATCATTGAAAGTAGATGTTATTTCAAAATCCCAATAACGACGCATAGACCAACTTGCTTCCAAAGTACTAGGATTAATAGCCTCTCCAGGGGTAGCATCTAAAGTTATGGTTGCAATGCCATCAAACAAATTACCATTTGGTTTAACCGAGAATAGTAATATATCATCACTTGGGTCACCAGGTGTTCCATTCTCGTTATAGTAATGCCTCCACTCACCATCAAAGCAATACCCATCTGATGTGGTCACGGGGTCTGTAGCATAAGCCCACTCTCTACCATCGCAGATCTTGCGGACTTCTATAGTGCCGTCTACCGTAGTACTGTTTCCTTCAATTTGAATAATGTAACGTGTATTCGCCTTAATCTGGTCTGGCAACGTACCCGTTTCATAGGTAATATTAAAGGTAACACCTGAAGGATAGACACTTCTATCAAACGTTTGAATATCAAGAACAGGTTCGCCTGCATCATGCTGACACGGTGTTCCATCATCTTCATAAACAGACATCACTACTTCCTGGCCGCCTAAACCACCAATACTACCTACATCAGTAGTTGTTAAGGTCAACTCATAGCCCCAGCAGAAATCATCGGTTTCAAAAGCGAAGTAAACCGAATTCTGAGGATTATTGCTTGGCACACCGCCAACACCGTAACCATTATCGCCTCCAGCAATATCCTCGCCTGTAGCGTCACGCACATCGAAGCATTGTGGCCCTTCACCTAAAATATTTGGTGCCGCCAAGGCATCTTCACATTCATCGGCAGCACAACGCTCACTTATGCAAATACCAAAGTCTCGCTCTAAGTCATCGCCGTTGTTATCAAATACTTGAAGCAAGATAGTCTCGCCTGGCGTACCTGAAATGCTGTAATCTACATCGCTACCAAAACCACCTTGGTCGCAGTCTATTTCTACCAATGCGCCACAGGTTCCTCGGTAGGCTACAACAACAAGGTCTGAGTTTGTAACACCCAATGTTCCATACTCGTCATCGCCTTCAATTTTAACAAAACCTGTAGACGGCATAGTAAACTGATACCATGTTTCACCACAATTTGTGCCGCAGGTATTATCTGGAACTGTACGCGTAGGCAGCCCGTAGTTTTCTACTTGCCATGTGCCAAGTGGATTACCATAGAAGCAAGACTCACTCTGTACGGTTAACGTGGTGGCGTTATCACAAGTATTGTTTGCTGGCTCCTTGTCCGTAGGCGAATTGGTTCCATAATCTGGTTCCAAATCGGTAACCGTAATATTGAAGGTACCCTCGTCTCCACCTACCGTGGTTCCATCTACTTGGATGTAGTAGGTTTCACCAGGGAATAGGCATTCATAATCGGCTACATCATCTGGATTGCCCAAGCCCAAGGTTGGGAAGTAAGCGCTCGCCAACTGCGTAAACGTTCCTGTAAAGCTTCCAGCACAAGTGCCATCAAACTCGTATAATCGCCATTCTGGGTCAATACCCGACGATGCTCCATCGGTATCTTCTGTACGTATTTCCACACGACCCGAAGGCGGCGCCACAAAGCTATACCACACCGATTTTTGAACGTTGGTTCCTGCGTTAGGCTCGGCTGTTTCAAGCGTTGCACATCCATTGTCGCCTGCTTGTGTAGCACCAAGGGTCAACGCAGTGGCATTGCAGAAATCATCGTTTACAGGTCTGGCCGAAGTGCCATCATTGGTAACCTCTACGGTAAAGTAGCCCTCTCCATTTAAGGCGCTACCATCTACCTGAATAAAGTAACGCGTATTCTGAAGTAAGCAGATATCGTTAATGTTGGCATTAAAGCTCAAGCCATTGTCTGCACTTTCTACCTCGGTAAACACTCCCGAACACGTTCCATCACTGCTTTGATAAATAGCTACTTGCGCATCTATTTGGTCGCCTACGTTATTCGGATCGTTAAGCACTTCAATGTCTACGTTTACCCCATCGCTTGGCGAACCTAAGTTAGGTGTAACAAAGCTAAACCATACGGTTTGTTCTATACCAAAGGCATCTGGCGTAGGTTCTCCCAATACGGTATCGGCACAGAAATTAAAGTAGTTGGTTGTTGTTCCTCCTACGGTATTGCCGCTAACCGAACCAAGGGTTCCAAGGTCTACGCCGTCGCATACAAAATCATTTGCAGGTAATGGGTTTGGCGTTATCGATTCTACGGTAATGTCGAAGAAGCCTTGCGTATTGATGGCCGAACCATCTACCATAATCCAATAGGTAGTGCCTGGTTGCAAGCAATGTACCTCTGCATTCTCGCTTAACGGTAATCCCGCCGCACTGTAGTCGCTAAAGTGCTCGGTTATCGTACCACTGCAGGTGTTATCGCTAGATTCGTAAACCGCTACTTGTGGGTCTACGGCATCGCCAAACGGCCACCCTAACTGACTATTTACATCAATTTCTACCGCGTACGAAGCCGCACCTGTTGGGGTGGTAAACCTATACCAAACCGTTCTATCTCTAGTAAACGTGCTTGGATCTGGTATGGTAAACTCTCGATTAGAGCACCTATTGGTATCATTTGAAATAGACACCATACTCGTAAACGGATCAATAATTTTTGCGTCGCAAATATCATTATGGCTTGGCGGGAATTCGGTTGGAGTAATCTCGGTTACTTCAATTTCGAAATACCCATTGATATCGCCTGCCTCTAAAGCAAGTGGACCCCCATCTACAGCAATAAAGTAGGTTTGCCCAACATTCAAGCAGTTTAGGTCCATACTGGCTGAGGTTCCAAAGCCAGAAGAAACGGTAGGCGTTGCCTGCAGATCGTATAATGTGCCATTACACGTTCCATCAGACGACTCATAAGCTACAACTTGCGGTGCAAACTCATCGCCATCAATACCTACGTTGCCATCTACATCAATTCTTACGGAACCAGTAGAAGGTCCGGTAAAGGTATACCACACCGTATTATCAAAACCCCATAAGGTTAAACCATTCAGGGCAGGGTCGTCTGCTGTACCTGCACAGAAACTATTTTCTGCACGCATGCAGTATGCCGGGTCGCTCGGGTTTCTTTGTGGGCTGTTAAGTAAACTGGCATCGTTTACATTAGAGCCTACCGAGCCACCCGTTGGGTCGCCAAGGTCTTTTGCATCGCAAACCAAGTCGTTGGGTGCAGGTGCATCACGTGGGTCGCTTTCAAACTCTAGTGAGAATTCGCCCCTAGACCATTCTGGGAATGCACTAGTTTCCTTACCATCTACCATAAGGTAGTAGGTTCTACCTGGCACTAAGCACTCTACCGTCATATCCTCTCCCGTAGAGGCTGGTGGTACGTCTAAATCGTAGTCGCTAACCACCTCATCTGCCGCAACAAAGCGGTAGGTACAGATATCTTCACCATCGGGTAAGTCGTAAACGGCTAATTGCCCATTTAAGTAGTCTTGACGCCAAGGTAAACTTGTAGTTGTATTCAACCTAATTTCTAATTTACCAGAAGGTGGCGCTACAAAGCTAAACCAGACCGGTTTGGCTGTGGCGGGTAATGGAGTCCACGCACTTGGGGCAGGTTCGTTTAGGTTGTCGCCACAGTAGTTGTTTAAACCGCTTAGGGTTACCGTTACATTAGAGTTACAGGTATTCCAGCTAGATAACTCGGTAGTATTGGTTGTAAATGGTATAGCATTGCAGGCTAAATCGTTGGTTGTTTCCTGACCGTAATCTTCCATTACAATCTCAAAGTAGCCTTCGGTACCACCAGCTAGTAGGGTAGCGTCAAACTCGCCATCTACAAGCAACCAATAATCTTTTGTCGGGTCTAAACAGTTGGCTATGAGTTCTTCATTATACGAAAGAGCCCCATTCGAATAACTTGCATAATCAATTAGCGTCCAAGAAGGCGGCGCACAACTTCCGTCTGCCGATTCATATATAGCCATTTCCAAGTTGATTTCATCGCCACTACCCACACCGAGTGCAGGGCCAATTACAGGGTCGCTGTTGGCGTTGATTTTAACACTTCCAGAGCTAGGCGGGCGGAATTTATACCATACCGCTTGATTTACGGTAAACGGCGGCGCCGGAATAGTAGCGCTTCCCCCACCACTTGTGGTTAAGTCAGTGGCATTTAAACCACAGAAATTACTAGTGTTTACATAAGATATAGAACCTCCGTCGGGCACAGTACCAATATTTCTTGCAGGGTCTGTTCCCGTATTGCATGTGGTTCGCCCGCCTTCGTATGGATAATATACATTAAGTTCAAAGTTTCCTTCGCCATTTACAAACGAGCCATCTACAATTAAATAATAATCTTCTGTTGGGTCTAGGCACGTTAAGAACATATCTTCTCCAAAAGTGCCTGCGTCATAATCTCTATCTACATAGTTAAGATTGGTACATGTGCCATCATATAAACCTAACTTGATATCAATTTGATTGCTCGATAACGAATTCGCATCGATAATTAAGTTTCTACCTGGCGCATTTAGCTTATACCAAACACCTGCTTCGTTTCCGTTTAAGGTCCAGCCTGGATCGGGCTCGTTGCAGTTGGTTCCATCAATATTACTACCGGTAATGGTTGTATTAGCGTAGGTGTTTTCTGGTTGTGTAGTTACTACATCGGCATTGCATGGTAGATCGTTGGTGGGGTATGGACCTAAATCTATTACCTCTAAACCAAACCAACCTTGGGTGTTTAAACCACTACCATCTACCAAAATATAGTAGGTTTTATTAGGCTCTAAGCAAACATCATTAAATGATTCGCTAAAGAAACCAGCATCGTATTCGCAATCCACCTCAGTAAGCGAACCACAAGACCCTTCGTAAATAGCAATTTGCAAGTCGATTTGATCCCCCCTACTATCTGGGTCGTTATAGGCTTCAATATCCACCTTGCCAGAAAAGCCAGTTGACGGTGTGGTAAATTGAAACCAAACACCTTGCTCCGTGGTCCATCCGCAAGATGATGGTAAACTGGTTTCACCTGCGTTGCCAGCACAGAAATTATTCCAAGCGCTAGCATTTGAACCTATGGTTCCACCTATACTTACAGTGCCTAAATCAATTGCATTTACACATAAATCATTAGTAGCAGCAATCCATCCATTATCTTCAATAACAAACTGAACGGCATCTCTATCGCATAAACCTGTTACTTCACCTTGCAAGTAATAGGTAGTATTTGGTTCTGGGCATTCAATAGTTAATGTTCCGCCTGTAGCTGTCCGGTCAAGTTCATTTAGTACAGCAAACCCATTAGACGATGGCGTAAATGGGCAAGAAGGTGTACTTGTGGCTTCGTATAAAGCACCCCAGCCTGTGCAGGTTCCGCCTTGTGCATTTACATCTATATTGATTTCATTAGCTGGTGTAGCAGAGGTGGTAAACTTAGCCCAAATTGTTTCGTCATCTACATCGTTATTCGGTTCATCTAGAGCACAACTTTCTTCAGCTGAGGCATTTTGATTACTATAGAACGGCGTGGTAATCGTATTACCAGAGCCCAATACACCAAGGTCATCGGCATCGCAGAAATCGTCGTGGTTGGAATACGCACCCCCACTAAAACTCATATCGATATCGAAACCACCTGTTGTGCCTAGTGCAGAAACTCCATCAGCACGCAGATAATAAGTTGTGTTTGGCTTTATTCTACCACTAATCGTTCCGCTAGCATCTCCTTCACCTACAACCGTTGTTCCGTTCCAAAAATTAGCTATTTCAATAAGATTAGACCAACTAGAACAAACATTACCACAAGTTTCATACACCGTAATATCACTATTTAACCCGTTGGTTTCGGCATCCATGGTTATATTAAAATCGTAGCCCACGGTAGTACCCGTAGTAAAGGTGTACCAAACCGTGTTTTGCCCACCACTAGGCTCACCCGCTTGTGTGGTAGCACATTCATTGCTTTGGTTATCAATAGATAAGGTACCTGTTAAACCGCTAATTGTTCCTATGCTTGTGGCATCGCAAATATCGTCGGGGCCGGCTGCGTAATTAGCCGTAGTCATTCTAAAACGATAATTGCCAGTTTCGCCACCATCTGTAATACAATCGGATGTACCTACTTGCCAATAGTAGGTGGTATTTGGTTCAAGGCAAATTGCATCTATTTCCGTGTAAGAATTGAGACATCCATAATCCGTCGCAATTTCTGTTAAAGAACCAAAACTACAGCCTCCTGAAGAACGATATAAAGTTAAAGTAGTATTATCTGAACTTGAAACCTCTTCCACACGCCCGTTTACGCTAACTAAACCTGTTGCGGGTGTGGTAAAACGATACCAAAATGTATTGTAATCATCTTGTGGTCTGGGTTCTCCACTTTGCAAGGTAGCGCAATCGTTATTGAAACTTTGCCAACCGCTGTTATACCCCTGATTAACAGTTCCCAAATTTCTTGCAGAACAAATATTATCATAACTATTATCTACAAAACTTCCAGAAACAATCCAACGTGCTCTATATCTTACAAAATCGCTTCCACTACACTCATTAACCGTTAATGTTATCCAATTTCCACTATTGAGGTTAAACGTGCCATTTGTTGTACCAGGGTAAGCCCAAGATTGCCCAATAGAATAATCTTCAGAACACGCCCCTTCAAGACCATCTGCTTCATCACCATAATAAGTAAAGGTTAAATTACCACTAGGCCAATCTGTAGCACAAGAAATACTCCTATTCACGAGCAGGAAAGAAACATTGGTTATAGGCGGATTATTATTCCCTCCCCAATCATTGTAGCATTCATCATCTATATTTCCTCCTTTCCAAGACATCACCCAATCGCTATCACCAGCTCCGATACCATCACAGTCATTTGTTCCGGCATCAACTTGGTAAACTTGTAATTGTAATGTCTTCTGCGAAAACCCCAGCTGAAAACATATCGCCGCAACAATAAAAAGTAAAACCCTCTTCATAACAATCGGTTTGGTTGGTTTGCTTAAAACATCGGTTTTATACCCTTGGCTTCTAGCCGTTCAAATTCTTGGTTTATAAATAGGGCTATATAACTATCATTGTAGTTCTTGCCCTCAGAAAAGGCCTTCCAGCCTTCCACGTACACGGCCGAGGCATCCTCAACTAGGTTATTCATCTCTTTCTGATAGTACAACTCGCCCGTATTCTGCTCAATCTCTTTCACATAGCAGAGCAAAAGCTCTTTCACCTCTTCCGATAAGTCTGGATAATCAAAATGCTTCGCATACACCTTATAAACTACCGCCTCGTTTAGCTCTCCCCTCTCAAATAAGGTATCGAATATTTCCTCTGTGCAAGAATTGCTATCGGTACATGCCTCTAAATAAAGCGCCTTAAACGCTGTAGCATTACCTTCTTGTGCAAAAGAAAGGGTGTACGCCCCTAAAGTGCATAGCAGCACCATTAGCTTTCTCATCATGTGTAGGTTTGGTTTGCGAAGAGTGAAATTAAAGAATAGTTTTTACTTTAATGCAAGTTCGTGTTGTTTTTTAATACTAAACCTTTTGTTTTTGGGGCGGGCACAGTCCTCGGCTAGGCGCTGCAAGCCGCTCTAAAAGGCTGCGCATGCGCTTCCCTCTGGTCG